>JAVQJX010100258.1:0-14838 GCA_036025115.1 Ambassis agassizii | reverse complement strand
ACACACACACACACACACACACACACACACACACACACACACACACACACACACACACACACCAAAGTTCTATTAATGATTATTGATGCTCAAACACAGTATGATTAGCAGGCTGCTACATCTCCAGCTCTGAATGTGAGTCTTTGTTCACACAGAGCAGAACAAAGAGAATTACAGACTGACACATTTCAACGCCTAAACACGCTGTGTGTGTGTGTGTGTGTGTGTGTGTGATTTTCCCGCAGACTCTCACACACACTCTACACGGTTTGAATTAATTCAGAATGAACAGAGGATAGAGCGTGCATGCGCGCACCTCCTCTCTCTCTCTCTCTCTCCATGGATCGGGCGCGCCGCCGTGCTTGCGTGCGCGCGTCCGCTAGAAATAAAGAAAAAAGAGGAAAAGGAAGAGGAGGAAAGAGAGAGAGAGAGGTAAAGCTGCCGTCTTCTTCTTCTTCTTCTTCTGCTACTGCAGTGTCTGATTATCCCTCCACCATCTTCATCATCATCATCCTCTCCTCCTCCTCCTCCCTCCTGTCTGTCTGTCTGCCCCCCCCCCTCCTCCTCCATCCAGTGAAGGCATGGCCAGCGACAAAAGAGAGAGAGGGAGAGAGAGCGCGGTAGATAAACCTTGAGAGAGACGGAGTGAGAGAAGAAGGCTGCAGACTTTGAGAGCAGAGAGGAAGAGGAGAGGAGGAAGAGCACACGGAGGTAGAGGAGGCTTCGCCATTTCAGTATGTTCCTCTCTCTTTTTTTTAAATAATAATTTGCTCACGCGCCTTCACGGTCATGTTGGTACGATGTCACGCGTGCGTTGTGTGTGACTGACAGTGAGCGTGCGTCTGCGTGTGACATCCAACCTGAACGATCCAGTTCCGTGTGTGTGTGTGTGTGTGTGCGCGCGCGCTGGCTCGCTTGCTCCGTGACCTTACGGCACCTTTTGATTGTGTTACATATGTATGTTTAATGTGTGTCGCTGCTCGTGAACACAAAGACGTTTAAAGACGTTTCAAAAGCAGCGAAACTTTAGATGAAAGCAGCGGATCGATGAGTCTGTGTTGTTGCATGTATGTGAGATTTGTGCAGAAATGTCAACACAAAAAAAGGTAACATCCAGAAGCTGAATGAAGTTACTGAGTCAGTGACAGCGTCTGCATCCAAATGCTTAAAATTCCCCACAAAGCTGCGTGGTTTTGAACGCATCACAAATCCTGAACAAACTCGATTTTTTATCCTTTATCCATTTTTTTTATCCATTTTTTAGCTTCTTTTGCACCAGATGAAGTTAAAATATCAGAGTGCATCAAAATGTGTACTACATTTCCCATAAAGCGACAGGCCTTTGAACGCACCACAGTTCCTTACTAAAGAGTTTCCTGGAAATTAATATAAAATGTTTAATCTTGATTTCTGGTTGTTGCACGAGGAGCTACATGATACTTACACATCGGATGAAGTCAGTTAGTGTCTGTATCCAAATGCTTAAAATACCACACAAACAGAAGGGTTTTGAACGCATCACGGATGCTGGAAAACTCCAGGAGAAAATGGAAAACACATTTTTTTTAGTAAATTTCTGCAAAACAAAGATGTTAATGAACTAGATGGAGTTTGCATTAAAATCTGTGATGTCCAAACAGTTTTGAACGAATCCTGGATGATTCTTAGAAAATAAGAAGGTGTTTCCTAGAAAGCAGTATTTAAATTCAGGAGCTGATTGTTCATTGCTGAATGATGTCTAGAGACCAATGAGAGTATGTGCTTTAAAAGAACTGTAGGCTTTTGAACGCACCACAGATCAACACTGAGACAAAAATAAACATGTTCATAAAGCTGCTAACGCTAACATTAGCCTGGTCAGAAGAACAAACAGCACAGAGTTTGATCCATGTGTCTGAGCTGATAAAAATATACGATGATCCCACCTGTCAGCTCGCAGTGTCCTCTTTGTGAAGTCCCTCTTTGTGTGCTCCACCTGCTCTGCAAGAAACAAACAACCTGTTAGTGTTTTTGTCTGAGGGGCAGAGTTGTGTTTTTGTGTTGTGAAGTGATTTAAAGAATGCGTTCGAGTCCTCTGATGAATCTGGGCCGTCTGTGTGGTTTTTGGATCGTCTCCTGGTGCTGAAACTGGACCAAACTGTGTGATCCGGGTCTGTTTTGTGTCTGTGTGTGTGTGTGTGTGTGTGTGTGATTTCTCTCTCTCGGCTGTTTTGCTGTGTAAACAAAGAGAGCAGGTGAACTCAGCTGAGAAGTAATGAAAGAGAGAGCTCCTTTATTTCCTGTCAGAGCTCGGTGATCATTCATAACT
Organism: Ambassis agassizii; assembly: GCA_036025115.1. Classification (NCBI taxonomy): domain Eukaryota; kingdom Metazoa; phylum Chordata; class Actinopteri; family Ambassidae; genus Ambassis; species Ambassis agassizii. The sequence continues at coordinate 12,530 of JAVQJX010100258.1, read as the reverse complement.
GCAGGAAAAATAAACCTCCCTTATCCCTGCTGCCTCTGTGTGTGTGTGTGTGTGTGTGTGTGTGTGTGTGTGTGTGTGTGTGTGTGTGTGTGTGACAGTGGATATTAAACACAGGTTGAGCTTACACTTGGTCAGACTGCTGGTCACAGACTCACACCTGTGGCTCCGTCATATTTTAATCTGCTGCCGTCTGGAGAGTTCAACAAACTTCTCCACCTTCTTTTTCAACATGTATTTTAATCATGTGACCATAATGCGAACAGCACCAACAAGCAGAGAGAACCCAGACATGTCTGTGTGCAGAATAATATACGAACCACTTTTCACTTTATTCTGCATTTCTTGCCTGCAGATCAACTAATTACTTTCTGAATTTTTGTCATGTGACTGCTGGTCACATGTGAGTCAATCATGGCTTCTCAGTTTCTCTGAAAAATGCAGAATTTTTAATTTTTTACAGAATATTTTTACTGCAAACCGTTGATTTTTGGTTGATTTTTAATCGAGATGTATAAATTACGACAGAGTCAGGTGTACGCGATGCATTCAAGGACAATCGGAAAGCTAAAAATCATGCTTCGTTTTGTTTTTTAAACTTTCAGGCTGCGTTCTTGGACAGAAAACAATTTACTTACAAACAAATGATTCTAAAATGAACAAGTCTGACTCGGTATGTGGCACAGAAATGCGACTTCACAGACGGCGTTCCTCCATCAAGACAAAAAAACCCTGGGAGACCTCGTCTGGACTGTCCGCCTGCGCTTTATTAAATCTGAACTGCCGCCAAGACAGCCATCAATCTGATTATTCCCTTCTGATCAATGCACGTCACACACACAGACAGACACACACACACACACACACACACACATAGCAGGCGGCATCATCCACAGTCTATTGTGGAGCTCAGAATGACTCATAGTGTAAATACCACACACACACACACACACAGCTTCAGTGATTCATCGTAGGTAGATCCTGTTTTTCATCAAGTGCGTGTGTGTGTCTGAGCTCTGTTGACCTCTGACCTTTGGCCTCCTCTTGTCAGTCACCTGAAAATCTTTTACAGCAGGTCTAATTAAAATGTAGAAATTAAGTGCGGCTACAAACACACACACACACACACACACACACACTGTAATTCAAGCAGGAGTAACGATTGTGGATGCTTGTAGCCACTCACGACCTGCTTTGTCTGCTTGTTACAGATCATTAAAGCTTCACACACTGACCACATCCACTCTTCATCCTGTCAGTCACACACACACAGCTCCGCCCCCCCCCCTCACTGTGTACTGACAGAGGTGAAGGATGGGAGGAGGAGGAGGTGTCTGTACAGTGAGAAATGACTATTAAATTGAAAGTTTGTAATGTAATGCTTCTTTTAAAATAACAGCAGCAGCAGTAAGGAACAGTCAAGTCTTTCACTTGGAGAGCTAGCATGCTAACATGCTAACGTTTAAAACAGTGTGTGTGTGTGTGTGACTGATGCCAATTCAGGAACTAGAACAAACTTTAAATTAGTGTTGTCAAATGAGTCTGGCAGCTAGCGTTAGCATCAGCGAGCTAACTGCATTGATGTGATGTTTAATCGTGTCAACAGGGTAATGATGGAATAACAGAAGTAGTTGTTACCACGGTGATGCGCCATCCTGGATATAAACAATGCACCGTAAATGCTGAACGCAGATGTGTTCTGAAGTCAGAGTTATAGAGCTGAAGATTTTAGTAGGATAAATATCATGAATATTTTGAGCTGTACTGTCCCTTTAACAGCGAATCCTTTCAAAATAAAGTTCCTTATGAACAGCATGAGCTCATATTATTGTAGAAAAAATCATGTCTGGTTACTCATCAGATCACAAATTCACACAACCTTCATAAGAGCGAGTGCTCCTCATCTGACTCGCTCTGTTAGCCTTTTCGCCTTTTTACTGTGACTCTCAGGTCGTTTTATTATTTACGTCCATCTGCACAGACACACACTAAAATTAAAGGCCGTCTCCTCTGACAGGAGTGTGAAGAGGAGGAGGAGGAGTTTGATTTTCCTGTGAAGTGATGACATGACACCACAGACCAGGTCAGAGGAAGAGGAGGAAGAGGAGGTGTGTGTTCAGATCAGAGAATCTGTGGCACTTTAAAGCTCGACAGCAGAAAAAAAACTGAATCAATCTGTGGAGACAAACCTCAAAACTTCATTCATAGTTTAAAAAAAACAATAAATTGTGTAATAAATTACACATGTTACAATGTTGGGTCATTAAGAACAGAGTTCAGTTTAATTCAGTATTTTATCGTCATGGTAACTAAGTATATTTCAATCATTTTGATAATTTTAAAAGCAATGAAATGTATTAATTGTAATTAATTGCACTCCTAATATAATACAGTTTAATTGTCAGTATTAATTTTAGTTTAATTTGTTAATATTTTGATGTCTGTAATATTAAAATTTTACATATTTGATGTATATAAAGACAGAAACCTGATCCTTCATGTTGGATTCAGCTCTGCAGATCACAGCTGTTCAGCCTCTCTCTGTGATTGGTCAGAGGTTAATTGACAGGGATAATCACCCGATCAGTCTAGTCTCCATGGAAACCAGGAAGGAGGTGAGAGGCTGCTGCTGCAGTGCTGCCACAGTCACGCTCTGATGTTTTGTGGTTTCCAGTCTTTCAGTTCAAAGTTCTGTATTCAAGTGAAACACTAAGACACAAAAGTTGAAATGTTCACACAGCTAGCGCCCCCCTGTGGCTGTATGAAAGAAGTACAAAAAACGTCTGCAGTCTTTGTTGTGTAGAGCTGAACGCAGTGTGACATTAACGTCTTAACTGCGCTGCTAAAGCTAATTCATACTGACGCAGAGCAGCACAGCATTCCGTCCCTGCAATTCCTTAAGTGTCCACTGGAGGGTGGCTCCAAAAAAAAGTAGTCAGTCCCCAGAGACCACAAAGCTAAAATGCCTGTAATCGACCATCAATCCAACAATAAGACGAGAGAGAGACGCAGTGGAACAAATGAAGGGTTCAGTACAAACGATGCAGAAGACATTTGGACAGACAAACGACCAATCAGAAGTGACGTAGGCAGAGCTAACAAGTCACCAAACAGTGTGCAAAGGAGGAGTTACAGAACAGATGGACGGGTGGATGGACTGCTCCACCTCTGCCTGTCTTTGTGTTGGACTTCAGACAGACTCCGGCGCTGCCAGCATCTCTGGTGACGAGCTGTTGATACAGACTCTGACCTGAAGCGGCGCCGCCTCTCTCTCTCTCTCTCTGTGCACATGTGTTGTTTGGTTTGTGCGCTGCAGCATCACATCACAATCACAGACACACACCAGGTGTTGCTGTTTGTTGGGCCTGATAAAAGTCCTCTGCTGTAATAAAACACAAAGCTGGTTCCACCACAAACAGCAGCCAGGTGAGCTGTGTGTGTGTGTGTGTGTGTGTGTGTGTGTGTGCTCATAAACGTTTGCTTGTGAGTGTGTGGATGTGTGCAGCAGCAGAAGCCTGAAAATGGAACAATTTTAGAGAGCGACATGACAAACGACCGGCTGTGGTTTTTTAAAGTCTGAAAGTGGGTCCTCGACTCGTCCGGCTCCTCCTGCTGCTTCCTGATGGATCATCCGGTCAGATTAGATGTTCTGTATGTTGTAATCCCTCATCTCTACTCCACAGTCTAAAGCATCTGGTTGGAAACGCTTCAGTGGGACGTTCTCTGAATTTGACGCTTGGTTTCGAGTTCAGACAAAAAGATGCAACAGGCGGAGCTAACGCTAACAAAGTAGCAACATGCTATAAATAAAACAAGTTTCTAGGAGACAGGAGGAAAGCATATAGGAAACCGCCGCGACCTTTCCTTTGTAAACAGGAGGATGCTTTGACACACATCTGCTGTTTGTGAAACTGCTGGTAACCATAGCAACAGCGCAGATGCTTTAACGTCTGCTAGTAGCTAATTGGCTGCTGTAACTTCACCTAAATGAGTGTTAGCTACTTCATACACACATTGAGAATGTTGCATAGTCGCTAATCTCACATGTTCTGACCTGCAGGTGGCGCTACAGATACCAGAACTCTGTTGGAAAGGGACCATATATTGTTTTCTTTCTTTCTTTCTTTCTTTTTTTTTTTAAAGGTACTGATACAGAAAGCACATTTCTACAGCAGTGTGTGAACCTCAAATGATTCGGTGTGCAGCTGCACTGTGTGTGTGTGTGTGTGTTTCAGGGTATATTGAAGTGTGTGTCTCAGTATAGGAGAGCTCTGCATCATATTGTACCAGACAGGCAGAGTGTGGGACTGAATACTAAACAGCAGGAAGCTCCTCTTCACACAGCGCCAATCCAGCCATATAGGACACAGTGACACACACACACACACACACACACACACACACACACAGATACGTCAATGCACTGCTTGTTTTTTCTTTTCATTTTTTTTGCTTCACTGGTTAATGTTTGTGTTTCACAGCAAAGTAAATTAAGCACCTCCTGAAATGAACACAGATCTTCTGACATTATTCTAACATACAGACACTATGGACGCCATCTATGTGATGCATGGACCATGTGTTGGTCTTCTGATCGTTCAAAATGATCCTTACATCCTTTAAAATGTCCCAATTTACTCCCCACATGCCAAATATTTGTCTTTGCTGTCCCACTCTGTGATGCTTCAGCTTTTTAAAAGCATCCATATTTTACAAAACACCCTCACTTTACAGAAATATGTTCCTCTAAATGTTATTTCTTCTAAATGTTCTTGACAAAAATGTAGCCCAAAAGATGTCCTCAGTTACATACACAAATATATTCTAGTTTTCCAAAAGTCTGTCCATAAAGGTACTCACTTTCCTGATTTTCCAACAATTGTTTCTGCTGACTGACCAAAAGTAACCAAAATTGAAAGTGTCCTCACAAAACAAAACATCCTTGGTTTCCCTAAAGTATGTCCCAAAATGTCCCTGATGTCCGAAAAAGGGCTTCCTGGACCTCACTGAACAAAAATATCCCGACTTCCCACAAATAACCTGACTTGACAAAAATGTCCTCACAAAACAAAATGTCCTCACTTTGCAAATAAGTCCTCATACGGAGGTCCAAACACACAGAAAGGCAGAACAAGGACACAGCCTATGGAGCCATAAAGGCACACAACACACACACACACACACACACACATAATGATGAGGTTAGTGCATCATCTACACACACACACATTAAGCATGCAGCCCACTCAGTCGTATAGTTTCCAGGGAGGTGGAGGACTCTTTTTTTGGCCGAGCTCTTCACAGCTGAGGGAGGGAAGACTGTGTTTGATGTAGGGTGCGTTGGAGCGCGCTCAGTGGAGTGGCGGCCTCAGATGCACCCGGCCTCTATGTGCTGTGGTAACATAATGGGAGTCGGGCGAGAGTTCAGTCGAGGCTGTCCAGAATTTACATTTATATTAACGCTGCGAAACCCCCGAGCTGCACTGCAGCTGAGCAGAGAGGAGCATCACAGAGAGCTGCTCCGCTCGCGTTTCATGATCAAACTGTTGTTTCTGTCTTCTCTCGCTCGCCTCTGTTTGCATTGAAACACTCGCAGTCAGATCTGCTGGAGTTCTGCTGTGATTATTTCAGACATTTGCCTTATTTAGGATTCTGAACAGCAGGCTGGCATTTCTTTGGTGTGAACTTTTTAGTGGTTAGCATTTTAGCAGAGCTTGTACATACTGCACATTTCAAGATATTTTTTACTCTATGCTCCTTCAAAATAAAAGCAGTCTTGCCCTGTTATTTATTGAACCTATCAAGCGACGTCCCAGGTTCTTGGCCTTGTTATGCATCATCTGTGGCTCCTGAAACGGGAACCTGTGCGACTCATCAGGAGTTCTCCTCACTGACTGCATGAATTCAATTTGAAATTAAAAATCTGAAATCTGAAAAAATGACGTAAGCCTGTTGCTGTTTGTTTGCAGATCATGACTCTTGAGGACGGCTTCTGAGTTTTTTGGGGGGGTTTAAAGTCTTCACCTACAGGACCTGCAGCAGATCCAGGCGGTGCCGTGCCAAGGTACGACCACTCTGGATTTCTGCTCAATCAGTATAGAGTAAAAAGTTACTTTTATCTTTTCAGCAGAAAAACAAACAAATAAGCAACAAACTGCCCTTTGCTATTTGCTAGCATAGCGGCTAGCAGGCTAGCTACCATGATGCATTGTATAGTTTCTAGTGTATGCATTGCTAAGGTTTTAGCTTCAAGTAAGGAAGTTTGGCTTCTTCAAAGTTTAGTATAACCTAGATGCTAACATAGTCATAGTCACATTTATTTACATTTTCATAAAGCTAATAAATGTTTTGTGTTTCCAGATGGAGGTGAATGTGGGTGAAAAACGCCATCGGACACGATCCAAAGGTGTCAGAGGTATGAATGTTTGCAACTTAGCTAAGATAGCTAACTAGCTAGCATGTTTATTGTTTGAATGTTGTTGTTTCTTGTGAAATTTTGAAATACCATCAGACATGAAAGAAATTTTCAAAGCTAATATAGCATGCTAGCTTGTGAATAGCTGACAATTAAAATGTGATAATGATGATATTTTTAGTAGTGATACAGCCACAGTTTAAGAGGAAGAGGATAACAGATAACACCTGAACATAAATGCTAGTCTGAAACCACACACAGTCCTTCTCACTGCAAACTGTTTAATCTTTGTGTTTCTGTCTGAAGCCGCCGTGGAGGCAGTAACACAGGAGTTATTCAGGTAGGTGAACATCACCACCGTGTTCCTCTGTTGTATTGTTTTGAATTGGATTAGAATATAAATATATGATAACATTTACATCAGAGTTTAGTGAGAGAGAAGTGTGAGTGAATCCAATAACTTAGAAACCTATTAGAATGTTAGCACTTCCTGATTGATGATGATTGTTTACTGTGTGAAAAAAAGGCTAAACGCTAACAAGTGGCTAACGGAGACTACAAACAATGTCATCAAGGTGTTTGTTCTGTAGACGAGGTCAGAGCGGAAAACTTGGTGCTGCTGATGGTGTGGTCATGTGACCATGCTGTAGTTAGCGTAGCATTAGCTTTTAGCTTCTGGTGATCATATTTAGGCTTCAAACACCATAAAGTTCATTAGTGAAGCTTATCGTGCCGATTTATTTTATGAAATAGTTCAAAAGATCATGGAGGAATCCTATTGGCTGTTTGTAGAGGGAACAGGGGAGATGCTAACTTCCTGGTTAGCTTATAAGTCAGAGGCATGAGTTGCATCCGCTGACAGTAAATGCTAAATCTCCACCTCTGTGTGTGTGTGTGTGTGAAGGGAGAGTTTCTGCCTCACTAAATCTCATTTAGTAAAACTGACAAATATTGGTGTGTGCAGCAGATTACGGTTGAACCCGGTTTGATCCAGGTCAGCGCTTTACTGTAAACAACATGTCCTGTGAGCCCGGAGCGGAGGAGCTGAGAGCTCGCTGTGATTCACCCTGAATTTAAATCTGACGTGTGACGATGAGGGCCAGACACGGACAGAGAGGCTTTGAAGGTAGCGGTAATGGTGGAACTGACTCATACAGAGAATACTGTGAAATTTATTCAGAGTGTTTCAGTCAGGTTGATTTTTGTCGTCACTAATCTGCAGGCAGAAACGTGCAGATGGATTAGTGACTGGCTACAGACCTGCAGTGAATCCTGACTCATGTGGACATTTTCAAAAGTTCTAGTGTGGATGGCGCCTTATGGTGTGTGAGACACAATCTGATCTGAGGGAGTAAAGGTCTCCGTACGAGGCTGATGCCTGGTGAATCCTCATAGACTCCCATACAGCAGAAATAAACTTTGGATATTAGCTTTAGCATTTTAGCTAACACGTAGCAGTGAGCTAATCTGAGTTCAGTGTCAAATACATGAAAGTTTTTATATCAGTCAGTCAGATCAACAGAGTGATGCTGAGGTCAGGAAACTTCCTCCAAGAAACACTTGGTCGTCGTGGAAACAGATGGAAGTGTCTCTGTGATTTGAACAAAAGGATGAGTTTAAGTGGTTGGCGCGGTTTCACTGATGCATTGTGGGTTTTTTATGTATTTGTTTGACATTGTGTTACACACACACACACACACTGAGCTGTGCTGGGATCAATAGTGTAACGCTATCAGTCTGCACACTGATTGATGAGCTGCATCACCTTGAACGAACCCCCTCCTCTTCCTCTGCTTTCACTTCACTTGGTCTCCTTCTCTTCATGCTTCTCCTCTTCCTCTTTTTCCCCCTTTCTTCCTCTAATGACTGCGATTTTTCTTGCACTCTGCTCCTCCTCCCTCCACTTCCTCCTGCTGTATTCTGGTCTTTTTCTTTGTCTTGATCTTCCTCTTTTTATTGGAACCACAACCTCTTCCTCTTTTCTTTTTCTAATGATTCCTTTCTTCTTTCCTCTTCCTCCTGTTTTTCTTCATCTTCCTCTGCTCTTTGTTCTTCTTCCTTCTGCTTTCCTCTCCTCTTCCTCCTCCTCCTTTTCCCTCCTTCTCCTCCACCTATCTTCATCTCATACCCTACCTACCTTTGCACTGCTCTTCCTCTTCCCTGCGCTCGTGATCTTTACCTCTATTTTCGTACATCTCTCGCTTGCAGTTACAAGGCGTGTGTGTGTCAGGTGATGCTGGGTGGGTGGAGGGTGGGTGGGGTCAGAGGTCGTGGGCGTGGAGTCCCTGCGTGTCTTCATCACAAAGCGGCGTGACTCAGAGCTCTTGAGGAATCTGAGGCCACGACGCAACATGGAAAAAAACTCCAGCATGCAGACAGAAAGTTTCGGAGCTGCTGCTGAATCGGACGTTTATCAGTGTCTGTTCACACCGACTGCTGCTGGAGAACCATCATAAAAGTCATCTCATAATCATGCGTTCTTTACACTCTGCTGTGCTGCAAGCTTAGACAGCATTACTTCACAGTGTGTGTGTGTGTGTGTGTTTCCTCCTCAGCTGTCCCACCCCCGGCTGTGACGGCAGCGGTCATGTCAGCGGGAAGTACGCCCGACACCGCAGGTATGAGCCGCTCCTCATATTCTGCATGTTGATAATGAAATAGTTCAGCTGCTGCTGCTGTCAGCTGATCTCTGATGGTGCAACATCGCTTTGTTTCTGTTTCTGTCTCTTTTAAAGTTAAGAGATTTTTTTTTTCACCAAAACACTGTGTGCTAAATAAAAACAAGGATATGAGACAAGAAAACCAAAAACAGCTTCAGGAAAAAAAAAGACTGAAAACCAACAATCAGCAATTAATGAGCCAGAAAAACGCTGATGACTTTTCCCCCAAAACAACCCGCTTTTCCTAAAACAAAAGAATATAAATTTTTCTGTGGAACATACTGTTGCTATGTGTAACAGACCGTTGCCATGGATACAGCCTTGAACATTAGGGGGGCAACATCTAAATCTGCAAATATTCAGATTTTTTTTTTTTTTTTACTTACAAAATCAAAGTTTACACGTCACATACTCAACTCTGATTGGTCAGTCGCTGTGTTCTGTGTGTTGTTGTGAAGGAACAGACCGTTGCTATGGATACGGATCTGGTTGCCAGGTGAAATACTGTACAGTTTTATACTTGATTTTATACTTTCCTTTATAAGAATTCATATAAAATAATGATAAGTAGGAATCTTAAAACAAAAGAATGATATGAAGAGGCTAAATGGACTCACGTCACGCTCTCAGACCTCCTCCATCAGACAGAAAAGCAATCTGTCTGAGAATGGAGCACTGAAGTCCTCGGGTCAGAGCGACGACGGCTCCTCAATCACCTCTGGAAACGGTGAATTAGCAACAGAAAGTAGGAGGCCTCTGCAGAAAGGGGCTCCTCTCATCCCCATGTGGTTCCAGCTTGTTGTGTTGGTAAAGTAAACCTTAAAAAAAAAAACTTCAGTGTGATGAATTAATTTTGAGTGAAATACCATGAAACTCCCTCAACATGAGAGAAAGCAGGTGAATTAAATATCAAAGCATGCTGCAGTGATGCAGACGTCGTCCTCAGAGGTTCCCACTCAAACACAATCTCATTTCAAATCCGACTACAGAGAAGTTATTTTTTTACTATTTGGGTAAAAAGACTCCAAACTCTAAACATCCATTATGAAATCAAAGCACTTGTTGAGATATGTGGAGCGTCTCTGCGGTATTGTTTTATATGTAGCTGTGTGTGTGTGTGTGGGAGGCTGATGCACGGCCGTGGACCGTGGTGGTTTGACGCCTGAGGTAACACAGAGATAATGAGAAGGGCAGGATGGCGAATGGCTGGCAGGGCAGACTGATGGTGCAGCGAAGGGCGCACAGCCTCTCTGGAGTCAAACGGCAAAATAAAAACATCACACCTTCTTAAAAGAGTCTTCAAAAAACTTTTGTACATCTCTGTTGTATTTCAGTGTTATTTCAAAGCCTCGGTTCACACAAAGGAATAAAAACCTCAAATATACTGTTTATACAAATAAAACTTGGTGGTTTCTTGGTTTTTAAGTGAACAAAGTTAGAAATTAATTATTTTAGTGTGAGCTCCCCCTGGTGGTTGATCTTTTGTTTCTTATTTGGAAGTTATTTGACATTACAAAAAAATCAAGCTTTTATGCATGGGTGCACTTGGTGGGGGGGGGGGGGGGGGGGGGGGGAGGGTTTATTCGTAATTTCTGGCTTCAGAAAATATTAAAGCCGACTGGAACCAAAACAGCAAAGTAAATGTGGAGGTGCAGTTCCTGGAATGACCACTTGAGGGCTGGTCCAAAAGTGAGTGGATTTTTATAGAACCCCATGTTGAAATGACCAATTGAACATTTTCAGCCTGGTTTTGGTCTCTTATTTTTTCCTTTTTTGACATTTTAAGTTTAAAGTTTCGTCTTGTCGCTCATAACTGAACTAAAACTGCGTCTATTGTCGTGTTGTTCTCTAAGAAAAGTGTCAGAAAGACAGCGAGAAGAGGCCGTTTGAGGCTTCCTCTCTGGGGAATCAGCTGAGTTATCAGTTAATCATCAGCTGATTTTACAGCAGCGTTCTTGGTATTTATTTGCTGCTTTCCCCGAGCGAGGTTTGGGGGAGTTTCAGACATCAGTGAGTGAATAAGAGGCCTGTGGAAAATCCTTGGACGTTTGTTTTCCTGCACTGAGATGTGCTGAAGGTCTTTCCAGAGAACAGCCAGCCGGCTCCGCAGCATGCTGCACCGACTGAAGGAGATTCGATTTGATCAGACAGACACTGAAAATATGGGAACTGCACAAGATCATAGCCTGATCTGCAGAGAGATGCACTGCAGAGGAGAAAAAAACACATTATCACACAAAAACTGTCTCATAATTAAAAGATAAAGCCTCATTTTTGCACCGTAGACGTGATGTGTGTTTATCTAAACTTATGTGTGTATTTTATGTGGACTGCAGGTAATCTGTGCAGAATAATTGAATGTCCCCATCTTTATCTATCTTTATCTACACCTAAAATCCAGCTGTGTGGTTAGAGGATCCAGTCACAACATTTCTGCTGCTGGGATCAATAACTCGTGCAGGCAGACACACACTCAGTGCTGAATGAGTCGCTCGCCCTGCTTCCTCCTCCTCCCCTCCCTACCTTTCTCTCTCTCTCTCTCTTTCTCTCTGGAGGATGTCACCATGGCGACAGCACTGTGCGGATGCTGCAGTATGAGGACCAGGAGGGATGCAGCCTGTCTCCCATGGCAACCGCTAGTATAGGATGTGAACATCGTGTCGCCCACATTCACCCCCTCCCCCGTATCACCGCCACCACCCCTGTCTCTTATATATCCCCAATCATCACCTTTGGCGCCAACGCGTTGCCACGGTGATGAGTGTTGGCATGTGGCGTTGCTCGGGGCAATGAACCTACCGACCATACATACCTAGATGCAATTATCGCACTGCAGCTGATGTTCACTGCAGTGCTCGCTTTTAAATGAATATTTATCTTAATCAATTATTTATATTATTCAATGATTGGTTCATAATAAGAAGAATAACCTCGTCTGATTGGCTGACAGGTGGTAGCTTCATATGTACTTCTATTCTAAATAAATGCTTATAAGGTAGCTTATATGAAAACCACAGGTAACCGTAGCAACAGCACGGATGCTGCAGGCTCAGATAGCAGTGAAGCGACATGGTGAGATTAACCTAAATGTTGCACCTGTTGTTGTGCACAACTCAGTTTTTTTGGCAGAACACAAAGTTTGCTGCCTTCAGCTGTCACCTGACCCCACGCCCCCCCATGTGGGTAATGAGTCCCATGTTGTTCACTGAGAGTGAAGAGTGAGAGTGCAGCGACCAGAAACAGAAGGAGGCCAGACATGGATTTGTTGGCTCAGATGATCAGGGAGACTGAAGTTTCCCACTGACTCTAAAAACTCTGGATGAAGTTTCTGTATGTTTGTTCATGAAGAGCTGCTCCGCCCGTCTCCATGTCTGCAGCGTCACAGTCCAGCTAAACTCCAGCTACAAAGAGGGGGAGTGAGAGTGGAGCTGAGGTGAAGCAGGAAGCTAGCGCTGTGA
>JAVQJX010100236.1:0-17970 GCA_036025115.1 Ambassis agassizii | reverse complement strand
GTGTGTGTGTGTGTGTGTGTGTGTGTGTGTGTGTGTGTGTGTGTGTGTGTGTGTGTGTGTGTGTGTGTGTGTGTGTGTGTGTGTGTGTGTGTGTGTGTGTTTTGTCCTCCGCGGCACCCGTAGCCTGCAAACACCAGATGACGTTTCGGTCAAGGAGGAGTTTCCTGTTAATCCAAACATCGACGAAACAACATCTACGGCGATTTACAAAAAAATAACAAAAATCATCATATCTCTATCAAATAATTAACAGAATGGCTGCTCAAAAGATTAACGAAGCACATGAGCACATAGCTAAAGCGGAAAAATGGTGAGTCGAGACATCAGTTTGATTTAATGCTGATGTTCGCTGGCTGTAAGGCCACTGTGCTTATACGACAGCTTTGTCGTTTATTGTAAGAGTTAATTGATTATAAACCACGTAGCATTTATATCTCATTGACAATAATCTGACCATGTTATCGCTTCTGTTGGCTTTAGCCGTTTGTAATATATGTTCATCGTGATGTTTTTGTAGCCTAAAGACAAGTCTGACAAAGTGGAAGCCTGATTTTGACAGTGCTGCATCAGAATACGCCAAAGCAGGTACACCAAATCAATACTGCAGGGACACATTTTATTCAGAATTAATGTTTATGTCTTGTTGTTTTCTAGCCGTTTGCTTCAAGAATGCCAAACAGTATGAGCAGGCCAAGGATGCTTACCTGAAGGAAGCTGAGTACCACACAGAAAACAAAGCGTATCCTGTCTGCTCTCTGCACCAACCGTGAATCAGTAATGAAAAAAGATTATGTACATGTGAAAACATGATGTGCTTGTTTAGACCATTTGGGTTTTAACATGTCATAAACCTAAACAGGGGGTGATCAATAGCCAATAAACAGGATAATCATTAGTTGTTGCCATGAAATCACTGTTGTTTCCTTAACCCACTCCTTCAGGCTTTTTCATGCTGCAAAGTAAGTGTCTTATATTTTTTTCTAGCCCCTTTTATTGAATCGTTTTCCTGTGGACAATTCTAACCTTCCTCTTCTTCCTCAGGGCTATAGAGCAGGCAGGTATGATGATGAAGGTGAGTACAGGCACCTGCAGTGTACACAGTGAAGTCACTATGAGAGTGTTTGCGCGGCGCAGCTGTAATGTTTTTTTTTTGTTTTTTTTTGCATTGCAACAGGAACAAAAGAAAATGCCAGAGGCCATCGACTTCATAGAGAAAGCCTGCATGATGTACATGGAGAACGGCACTCCTGACACTGCTGCCATGGCGCTGGACCGGGCTGGAAAGTAATAACAAGAAACACCAGCGTTTCTCTGATCGTTACGCGTGTTGACAGAATCAGATTTATGTATATGAAGTTCACAGCTATGATTTTAAAGCTTATCCATCCCGTATTACTCATTATTGTGCCCAGCAGAAGATTTTTCCTCCAAACTAAAATCAATTTTTTTCCTCCTTCAGACTGATAGAGCCTATAAACCTGGAGAAAGCTGTGGACTTGTATCAGAAGGCAGCTGGTGTATTTGAGGTAAGGATGCCAACAAAAACTCAAAATGTCTGTGTTTTTTTTTTTTTTTGAGGGGGGGGGGTCTCTGATACATTTTTTGCTTCTGCAGAATGAGGACCGCCTCCGTCAGGCTGTAGAATTGCTGGGAAAAGCCTCCAGACTTCTAGTCAGGCTAAAAAGGTAAAGGAAATGATGGTGCACTGTTCACGTGGAAGGATTTATTCCACTCCCAAAAGAAGTCTTCAAAGAAAGCAGCCTCTGCTTGTGTTCAGTACTCTCTTTGTTTTTTGTCTCTCTAACAAGGCTGGACGAAGCATCAGTCGCTCTGCAGAAAGAGAAGAACATGTACAAAGAGATCGAGAACTTCCCCATGTGCTTCAAGGTCAGCTTGTGTCTTTATGCTAATATAAGCATCATTTCTTACATTAATGAGTTCTTGCCGTAGGACCCAGGTGCACTCTGACTTTTTTTTTTTTTTTTTTAATTCCTCAGAAAACAACAGCTCAGGTGCTGATTCACCTCCACAGAGGCGACTATGTGGCTGCTGATAAGTGTGTCAGAGAAAGTTACAGGTATGAGATGATCCAGATAAAAATGATTCAAAAGAGTTGGAGCAAGGCGTCTGGACTTGTAGAGAAGCAGCTTCTCTGTGGGAGGGACTGAGAATAACTTACATAAAGAGTCCTTTGATACTTTACCTTTATGTTTACCTTTACCTGTGTGTGTGTGTGTGTGGTTGTCACACCTGGCACTGACAGCCACACACACACAGGTAAAGTATCAAAGGACTCTTAGATCTTTTATGTAAGTTATTCTCAGTCCCTCCCACAGGGGGACAGTTAGCCCATAAATATCTGTTTCCTCACCAAAGTTACTTTAGAACTAATGAAACTGCTTGGATAAGCAGTGAAACGTCTTCAAGAAAACTCTACAAGTCCAGATGCCTTGATTCAACTCAAAATGACCTGGATGACTGAGAACCTTCATCGACATATATGATAAAAATCTTAAGAAATCTTAATATCTTAAACAACACCTGATCTTCACTAGCTTACCTGGCTACAGTGGAAGCGAAGATTGCGTTGCCATGGAGACGTTACTGCAGGGCTACGACGAGCAGGATGAGGACCAGGTGTACCGTGTGTGTAATTCACCTTTACTGAAGTACATGGACAATGACGTAAGTATAAGTAATTCCCAACCACTGAGGATGCTGTAAATTATGATAATGATTGTAGCTTAGCATGTAACACACATCAGAGAGGACAAACATGGCAGATTACTGTTGTTGTTATTATAGTTTTAAATGCACAGATTTTTGAATGGGAAGAGAAATAAGATGCGAACTGACCAAAGCCTATGAAGCTGTGTAATAATGACACGTCTGATTCCTCACAGTACGCCAAACTGGCCATTTCCCTGAGAGTACCAGGAGGAGGAGGGAAGAAGAAGAAGGCTGCTGCTCCACAGGGTGGTGCTAGTGGGGCGCCGGCTGCAGCTGATGATGAGGATGATTATGAAGGCGGACTGTGTTAGTCTTCAGCCTGCTGCGTGCCGAGTCTACCCATCTGCTGCCACCAAAACATCCTCTGTGTGCAACTTCTGATGGCAGGCTGTTCAATTGAAATTGTGCAAAAAGAAAAAAAAAAGTAAACCATTGCAGTAGGTGTTGCAGAACGGAAGAGTTTAAACTGTGTTTTTGTTTTGAGGTGGATCCTCAGCCTGCCGTATGTACATGTTCTTTTATTTCTCGTCTCTGTGAAGCTGTACATTTTGCTGTAATTGTTTGTGGGTAAAGTGTAAGATTATATAGGTATATTCAAATCAGAAATACTCCAATTATGTCTAATCAGCGTGTAGGTGTTTATATGTACAGAGTTAATTTATTCAGTATTCATGGCTGAAACATGTTTCCTGGAGCAATATACAGTCAGGCTGTTAATGCATGTGTGAAATGATTAAATAAATACCTGCTTTGAAGGTTGATTGATACTGTTGTCTTCAACATCAGCGCTTATTCAAGTCCTCCAAAAACAGCTGATTATGCAGCTTGTAGTCTGTTTGTTTGTCTACCTCGAGGTGTGTGTTGCATTTAAAATTATAAAAAATATATATATATATAATAATCCTGGCTATGTTTTAATTTTCAAAAGTCCTCCAGTGAAATGATACCTTAAGGGACCATGTAGTGAGGTTTTCAGTGCACTTCCCCACATGTAAAGGCTGCATCAATGTGTAAGAACAATATCATTTTATCAGAGTCTTAAGTTTATAAAGGGAATGTTTACAAGTCTTATTTGTATTGTTGCCCACTTCTTGTATATTCATCCAAAATTGGCACATGTATCAATAAATACTTCTGTTTGGGTGGCATTTTATGGTCTGTGTACCTTCATTTAAATCAGTTAGCATGGCTTCAGACAGACATGTAATGTTCCTAAGACCCTATTTATCTTTGGCTTATCAGGCTAATGTTTTGAGATGTTTAATGTGCATGCAGACATGTTTTTCTGAATAACTGCAGTGCAGCTGCGCATTGGGAGGGTTTCACTGCACACTCTTTGCGTTATTGATCCAAAATCCAAATAGATGGAGCATTCATTAAAAAAAAAAAAAAAAATGAAACTAAAACATGACTTTTGGTGGTAGAGCAGGTGTCCACAGTGAGGTTGGTGGTTCAATCCCCTGACCTGGGTGTCTGGGTGGCCGACGTGTCTTTAGGCAAGACACTTAACCATAAGTTGCTCCTGGTGGTTGCACCAAACTGTTTAAACCGTGATATAAGTACGGGACAGGTGTGAGTCCTTTTCCTCCACTTAGCTGCAGCACTGAGCTCCACTGACATCAACTGGTTGTATGTGAGTCCTGCATGTTTTCTTTGATTAGCGAGAACCAGCACAAAGTACAATAATAAAATGACCTACTGTGTCGGACCTCATCATCACACCGTCCATTCCTTTAACAGACATTTTGAGGGTTAAATGACAGATTTTTTTTTTTTTCAGTTCAGTTCAACGTTTGAATATCAACCAACACTCACACTCATTATTTACCTGCAGACACAACAACATGACAGCACTGCGGCTGTTTGTTTGCACACAAGCAAACAGCAGCACGATACAAAACCTCCAACATCTTTCCACATGTTTTATTTGCACATCTCTGGACCTCTAATCGTCACCTTAACATACAGATAAAATTTCACATTTCATTCCTCTGTGACTTGTCCTCTTTACATTACCTCTTATGTACATGTACTGAAAATTAGTCATGGCAATAATGAAGTTTGTCACTCATGCTACAATGTCCTCTAATGCATAGTTTGGATCAAAGGGTCTCAGCCCCTTGTATCGAGGAATCTTTTTATTGTATTTTATTTATTTATTTATTTTGGTAATCTGCTTCCTTGATGCACAGTTCCAACTGAAAGGATGAATATTAAAAAAACGACGAAGTGATGGAGCGCTGAAGAGTCGACCACCTGATGCAGTACAGTTACCCTGATTCAGAAAAACAGCCGTCTGCTGCTTCACGACTCCAGCGTCAATCTGTGGTTGATTTGGAAACAATGATTGGCAATAATCTCAGTCCTTCATCAGTACACTGTGCAGTAAAGTCACTTGGCCCCTCAGAACACATTTTATTTCAATCATGCTTCTTTAAATACTTTCTACAATCTTGTGTTCTTTTTAGATCCATCAAAGCCTACATGTTATAACATACGATGAATATCTGTGAAAACAGCTCTTCCTGAGAAAGATAAGTACTTCATAAGAGTTCGCGTCATACAAACAAAATAAGGCAAGATTGTCTCTACATTTTGTCTCCAGAGTGGCCTCTGACATAAATAGTTAAAAATGGCCTTTTCCTTCAAAAACCTGGAGAAGCTGGAGCTCAGTATTGCACAGTCCCACGATCCAGACGTTCCAGTTGGAGAAACTATGAGATTGTGCTCATGTGTTTGTTGGTGGGAAGCCCTTTAAAGAGTAAAGTTGCAGCCGGTTTCTATCCACCTACCATGCGATTGTGAAAATGTCAGAGGCAGGTGTTTAAAAATGTCCTAAAAGATTTAAAAGAGGGAAAACGTTTGGAAGATAAATACAGCACCTGCAACCTTGTGCTCATTTTTTTAATAATGTCACTGTAGTCCACTGTCCACACAGTGTCTCTGACAAGCTCCACCTCGTCTTTCCTTCACTGAGTTTTCTCCCGGGTCCACTTGATCATTGTCTCTGGCGAGCGATAGAGGAAGATGAGTTTGGAGTACATGTCCTCCTCTAAGTCCAGCTCCCCTGTCTCTCGAACCAGGAATATGTCGGTGCACAGCTTCAGGATGCGGTCCACGTTGGGCAGCTCCTCAAACATGATGGTGTGGGAAATGCCGCTGAAGAACTCGCGCACAAACTTGCCGATGACCAGAACCACAGAGGCGTACAGGCCCATGATACTAGACAGGATAGAGAAGGAGCAAAGTTCAGTGTGAGGCTTCATTAAAAAAACCAAAACTGTACAGCTTTGGGTGTCATTTTATGGCACGTACCCATATCCAGCCAGGAAGCCCAAACTTGGCGGGCTGACTTTGTCACTGAATATGTACATCTCCAGTCCAGCTTCTGTTTTTTTCTCGTCACACTTTTTTTTTTCCTCAGCTGTTTTGTTACACTGTTTTTTTATGGGGCCGGGAAGAGTCTGGTCGACGATCCACCATTCTTGGACCTGATCTGTCAAATTCTCAGCTCGCATCAACGTCAAGTGTATGTCAAGATGTTTGTCAGGATCTTAAATGGTGAGGAAGCAACATCATTTGATCAGAGGGAAATAATGATACACAACCACATGCATGCACAGAGGTAAAGATAAGGTCGTTTACCACTTTGCAGCGCCTCAACAGGCGTGGCATCTGAGTCACTGGGAGCCCGTATGAAGCGAGGGAAGATGTCCGATAGGGTCCTACAAAAGCAACAGTTTATATAAACCACGTTTATACACCCACTGCAAGCTCATTTCTCTGTTTGTGGAGAAAAATCCCCATCTGTTGAAGAAGCTCCCATCACTGCACAGTGACAAAGTATTAAGTAGCTCAGCATACTCACACTTTTGAGTGAGTACTTGTCCCATTTAAGAGGGTTATAAGCTCCCTCTTGGTCTCATTTTGTAGGTTTGTCACATGTTTTCCAGATGCTGTTTCAGCCTTGGCACCAAGACTGAGGTTTCTGAGAAGAGGACAGAATTATACGTTTAAGGACATCCTGACCTGTAGCTGTCTCTGAGTCAGATGCATTCTCAGAGCAGGCAATGTGAGGGGAGCCGCAGTAGTATTATCTTATTATATAGAGCCCAGAACTTGAAGGACAACACGTGTCTGACCACAGTAAATGGAGGTTTTGTGTACCTTTGCACAGACCAGGACACAGTCACTGGGAATTCCTCCTCCGACTGCAGCATTTCTATCAGGTTGGCTCTGCTGGGTGGACTGATGGTCCACAGAGAGTTGGAGCTGCCTTTCAGCTCAGCGATGGTCAGGTCTTCATAAGTATAGCTCTCCAGCCACTGCATGGCTTCCTAAGAGATGTATCAAACAGGACAATGTCACTGAACCAGTTGTATGCTATTAAAACAAACACCACTTTTGTCCAAAGAGAGAGACATTCGTGATTTTGCACCACTTATGCAGCTATACTTTACTTGTATCTCTGAACCCTGCAGAATGACTAAAACAATAGAAGCTAGACCCCACTGTGAAGGTCAAAGGGTTGCTTACATCACCTTCAACATATGTTTGTTTCTTGAGTTCCAACACAGAGAATACAGTGTAACCCATTACCTGGAACATCACTAATGTCTGACAGAATCAGTCAAATCCTCTTTATCATACTGAAGGCTTTGAGCTCATACGTCGTGATGACTTACATCGTTGAGTGTGTAGTTATTCATGAAGTCTCTAAATTCCTTATCTGTAACACGCCTCAGCTGCTTTTGTTGAGCACTCATGGTGAAGATGGGCTGTGGAGAGAAGAAACAGTTGTTAAGGCTACAAACACATGTAATGTTTGAGGCGTTTCCTTCTGCAGTATAAGATTCAAGAGAGAGAGAAAATCAAAGGGTTTATTGTTATATGGACAGTAAGGAAACAGGCTTCCCTGTACAATGAAACTCTTACTTTGCCGTCCACACTGAATGCCAAAAATATTTAAAGCAGAAGAGCGTGCTAAGAATTAACATAAAATATAAACTATAAGTAATCTATGTACATAAATGTGCAGTGTGCGACATAAACTGAAGTGCAACACTGAATGAATGTAAGTGCAGTAATCCACTCTTTAACGCCTGTTTAGTGATACAAAAAAAAAAGCAAATCTATATACAGCTGTCCTGGGATTTCCGTCCACACCTGAAAGCCGGCCAGCGTTATTGTGAGTGAGACATCCAGCGGAGTGTTGACAACCCCGGCGACAGATTTTACGAGGGACATGAAGAGCAGCGGGAACCAGACAATACAGATCAGCAGCATCACAATCATTCCTCCCATCCCGTACTTGACCACCTTCTTCTTCTTCTGACCGCGCGGCTGAGGATACCTCTGCAGAGGGACACCAGTGAAATACAATTTTACAGTTCATTTGATGTTCATGACATTCATTCATCTTATTTCTACATTTATAAACTACGTCGCAATCAACCTTCTCAGACTCTCTCCAGCATTTCAGGATGAAGATGTGGGCGTAGATGTCCTCCACACATATCCAGCTGGACAGGGACAGTGAGGTGTCGGTCCAAACCCAGTCCATCACGGCTCGCAGCTCCGTCAGGAAGGGCACCAGACGGAAGCTGAAAACCACAGAAACCCAGTAAGTAAAAACTGATACATAAGCAGTTATGTATATTTACTCCTGCTCATATATTTGTTTAAGATTAAATCTACGGTTTGAAGTATTACAGGACAAAAAAACAAAAAAGGAATTGTAAACATGTCCATTGCTAACAGTGATGTTTTCCATCTGCCTGCTTTAATAGATGTATTTTTGATTTTTTGCTGCTCTCTAGGTGTAATCTTCTCTACTTCCCTCCACGTTAGCAGCAGCAGACACCCCAGCATGACCTGGAGCCTTGGATCTGTTTGTCCAGCTGGAAGAAATGAGACTTTCCCAGCATAACTCACCCTTGAAACAGGAAGAGGTTGACATAATTGTAGCTCTTCGTAAGGAAGTTTCCCAGAACACGGGTGGGATAACCACAGCGGATCTGATAGGCTGATAGCCCGAAGTAGATGCACTTGACAAAATACCACATCTGTGCGACTTTGTTTTCACTGAAACGCCTGCAAGAGCAAGAAACCCAGCCGATGAAATCCAGTTCTTAAAAATGTGACAGAAGAACCCCTCAGAGATTCTTACTTTGTTGTGACGCCTGGCAGGATAAAGAACATCCAGAAGTGGATGCCAAAGACCAGGATGACCTGGAAGATGACTTTTCCCATTACAGACTTCCTCAGGTAGAGAGCCCGGTCCACCACCATGGTGCCAAACTGGATCAGGACCATAACCAGGAAGGGTCCCGGCACCTGATCCTCTGACAAAGATGAAGTGATGTCTGCCGCTGAGTGTTTCTATAGGAGCAATAGAGGTTAGTTTACAGAAAAGAAAAATGAGACAGAAGGTGAAATCAAAACTTACTCCAAACGCCCAGAATCCAAACACAATGATGATGAAGTCCACTGTGTCAGCCAGGAACATCAACACGTACACATCTGTGACTGCACTGTACTCTGGATGGATCAAGTTATAAAAGAATAGCCTGATGGCGTGGTAGACCTCCATAAACCTGCACAGAGGAGAACCAACACTATACGTGAGCAATTAGCAAACATGGAAACATCTCAAGTAGTTTATCCTGTAACAACATTCCACTTTAATCATTAACACTTTTCAGTAAGGATCCTTTAAAAAAGCAAACGTATTACATTTCCATTTGCAGTGAATCATATTATTGAAAGTCTGAGCAGCAAAGAATTCTATGATCAATATTTGAAAGCAACCAATGATTCAATGTTTTATACAATCAAGCACAGCATGTTGTAAGTCAGAAACCCGGTGGACTCATGTTGAGAAAATGGTGGAGGTTTCAGTTTCTGTTCTGGACATAATATCTGAGAAACCACTCGTTTCATTGTGATTAAATTTAGAACAATAACATGTTTGGATTGTCTGTGGCAGCACTTACAGCATGACACTGACGGGAATGCTGTAATTAAAGGTCTAAATTTGGCCCTTTGAAAGGTTTCCACAGAACGTCTTAGATCACTCATCCAGAATACTCACTGAGCACACTTCTCAACAATACAGTCATAAAGCTACGCTCATTTTATGAACAAAGACACTGTTGAGTGTAAACAGCTGCGTCTTCATCTTACCGCTTCACGACAAAGAGTTTTACTTTGAGGAACTGCTCCCTCAGTTTCTCTATGATCATCTCTTTGCGAGTCTTCTGGTGGACGATGGCCTCGCTGGCTTCGCTGCCATCTTTTCGGCTGCTGTTGTGGGATGCGGTACTTCCTGTGGAAACAATTTACATTTTGAGTGGTAAATGAACCGTGAAGAGTCACAGACACAGAAATAACCCAGGAGCCAGGTTCAGAGATCACAAAGAACCGTGAAAGAAGGTAAAAGAATTTATTGTTGTCGTTGTGATGTCTCGCATTCATTCTCAAACAAAACAGGAAATAATCATCACAAAAGAGTCGTCACCTCTTTTAGACCTTGCTGAAGAATGCACACGAGAAATGAGCGAGCCTCCACTGGAGCTCTTGCGTCGTTGGTAGGTCTGCTGCTGCTGGCTGTGCACCTGAACCTGTCCTGAATCTATAGAAGTCCCAAAGTTTATAGACCTCATGGTCTGAATGGAGCCTCTCCTCTCATTGAACACTGATGAAGCGGGTTCAGACTCCTTCTCACTCTCACTCTCTTTGCTTTTCATCTCATCTTCAGACTCGCTTCGACAAGGCGGCTCTTTCTTCTGTTTGGGCTCGTCCTCATCCCATAGACCATGACACTTGGGGTGAAATCAAGACGCAGTGTCATATTTGATACCTGAACTATTATAATATCCTTTATTTCATTACACAGTTTGTTTTGTGTTACACATACCTTCAGGATGGACCTGTGGAAGAATAGAGCCAATAATTGGAGCAGGTCATAGAGGACGTAGCCATCTTTCTTCTCCACGCCGATGATGTTGGGCGCGTGAAATGGCTTATTCTTATCGATGGTGTTGTGGAAGGGGAAGAAGCTAAACTGGAAGAAGTATTTGATGACGATGGTGACCTGAACAGAAAAGAAAATCTTCCTGTGACAAAGATGGACACTGGAACAGTCACAAACAAAGGTTTACAAGTGCAGGATCTCCTCATCATGTCTTGCTGTACCTCAGTGTAGATGATGGCAGTCATCCAGTAGCGCTTGCTAGGGCGCGGCACCGACAGCATAGCCCAGAGGAAGATGGTGATGGGAAGAACCAGGGTGACACAGGAGGCTGACACCATGTGGTTAACAATGATGACCAGGTAGCACACCAGCTCTGAGTGTGCTACCACCATGTTGTACAGGGCGTAGCAGAGCTGGAGGATGAGCGGCTGGTACTGGTAGAATCTATCTGACTGATCCAGCTCCTCATCGTAAAACATCCTGCACAGACACAGGGAGAGGGAATGAAAGCAGCAAACCTCTGAGACACATGGTTTCTGTGGATTTTCAGAACTTACTTGTTGAGTAGCAGTTCGCTGGCCGTCAGTTCAGTAGTCATGGATGGCAGCATGATGTCTGACCTGCTGTCTGAGCGGCTGTCGGAGGTCATCAGCATGCGCCTCTTTCTGTACGTGTCACTCTCATCATCGCTGACTTCCAGACGGTCAAAGCTGACCGCCTTGCTGTAGCTGGGAGGCACATCAGCGTCAGATGTTTTAGAAGCATCGGTATCAGGCGTGTAGAGCAGCCCACTTTGGCGTTCTGTCTGCAGGAAGTCCTGCTGTCCTTCTCCGTCTTCACTCTCAGTGAAATCGTTCTGCTGCACAGAAAGGGTAGGCTCTGCCTCCTCTGGCCTAAAAGACGGGCCTTCATCTGGGCCAAAAGACTCCCAGGGAGCATCCTCTCTTTCCTGGTCCTCTGGTTCCTCTGCTTCCTCTGGTCCCTCCTCTCCCTCCTCTCCCATCTCTCCCGCCTCTTCCTCCTCACCCTCCATCTCTTCTTCTTCTCCTTCTTCTTCTTTTTCTCTCTGCCTAGATTCTTGATCACTCCACGTCACACCTTCAGCCTCCTGACTCTCATCCAACTGTTGGGACTCCCAGGGTACCTGCTGTTTGTCTTCCCCTTGATCCTGCTCATACTCTACTTCTTCTATGGTGTCTGTCGTGCCCTGTCTAGAGAAGAGTATGACACACTGGGTTGTTTCACTGCAGGGGACAAAACAGGCAGAGAGTATATCAGACTGCTTTAATGTCTTCTCATTTAAATTGACTTGCTTTCCCAGTTTACATGTTATTTATTTATCTTTTTCAGGACACAATATGTCATGCATGGATGTTAAAACAAACACAAGAATGAGTCGATCAAATTTTTTTATGAGAGTGAAAGAGATGTGGCCAGTGAAGCAGCCGGGCACCTGGATATGAAGCTGCTGCCACTGTCCATTGATGAGTTGGACACATCCAGGCCATACATCTTACGCAGTCTGGGCCTGGCACGCTCGCTGGTTTTGGGAATGAACTCTGGCATTGCATCCACGTCGTCAAGAGTGGATTGGCGGGAAACCAGCATGGTGGCCTCAGTGAAGGCACTGAGAGGGTGACAGGTGGGATGATGGGGAGTGAGAAAGATGAGATGAGATTGATGTTACACAGATGGGAGATGTGAGGTGATTTAAGTGAAATGAGCTAATGATAACAGGTTAGAATCGGGTTTTGGCTACCTGGATATGCTGTCTCTGGAGGCTGTGGAGTCCTGGCTCTCCATCCGGTAGCCTCCAGGCCTCCTTCGGACCCTGGTGGAGCCTGAGGCTGACCCATCCTCGCTAAGCTGATCCAAGCTGGCCTGTCTGGACATGTTGAGCCTCATGGCCTTCTGGTAGTACACATGGATGCTCTCTCTGGATGGGACATTGCCCTGGAAAGAAGAAGTTATTATCTAACAATTCACTGAGTCAAATTTAGGATGCTGCTTCTTAAAAGTGAGGTTGAATGAAGGATCTTGTACCTTTTTGACCTCACGAGTCAGCATGCAGCGCTCAATACGCAGCACAGTGGAGATGTCGATGTACTCCCTGCACATGCTGTTCATCCACTTGGTGAAACTGCGGACCGTCGTCTGGAAGAGCACCCAGGTGAACTTTATGATGTTGAACACTCGTTTGATGATGTTGTCTGAGGAAGAAAGCAGAAAAAGAAAAAAGCAAATGAAAGGCCACAGAGTGTTTTTTAGGAAAGACAGGAAATTTGTATAATCAAGTCAATCTCTTATAATGAATCTCATAAAACCTGTAGTTAAACCAACCTGGTCTACCAGACTTCTTGTTCTCATCTCCCTTTTCTTGCCCATCAGACAGCTCCCCAACATCTATGGCCACATGACCTGCTGTAAAGACAGAAAACTCACTTCAAGTCATCAGTAAGTTGGTTTCATTTTTTGTTTTTGGCGTCCAGAATTTGATTACCATCTTTCTTGGTTTTCCTGCGTCGAACACCCTTGGTGTATTTCTTCCAAAATTTGCGTTTATCTTTTGCTCGAGCCCTGAGAGCAGCTTTGGGGTCTGTGATCCAGGTCTGGTAAAGAAACTGGAGACAAAGGGCAGCAGTTTAGAGAGGCACAGGAGACGCCCAGGTGTAAAATACAGGAATAAACAAACAAATCTTAAGATCATTTCTGTGCTGTATTATATATGCAGACATTCCTTGACATGAGATGTTTAAACAGACAGTAAACAGAAAATGTTTCCAAATTCCAGCACATGCAAGTCACAAAAGAACAACAACATAATGTACAATACAAGAACATTTCCATGATTTGAATGGACAAATACTTTGTGCACAAAACATGAGCTGAAAAGGCAGTTAGCTGTGCTGTTGTTACTTGCAGGAATGTTCACACAGGAGGCAAGCTGTGTTAGATGAGGGTGAGTACCTTGCCTGCCTTGACTACATACTGAAGGACAGTTTTAGGCAGCTTAATGATAGACTTGGGTAAAGCCAGAACAGCAGAGACAAACTTCGCTATCGCTCGCTGAAGAGAGGGAACAGAGAGAGTGAGAGAGGATTAGTGGAAAAAGGATTTCAAATGGAGGTTAGCAGACAAACACTGAATCTACATGTTAATGAAAATGTCACTAAATCAATGAATTGTACTGTTGGCAATAATTCAAGGTGGAAAAATCAGGTGAAAAATCAGGTTGTTTGATGTGAGAGGAGAGCTGATTGTTAGAAAATTCTTCATTAACTGAGCATTTTGATAAACCAAAAATGTCCATTGTGCAGGGATAAAAAAAAACATACTGACTTCATGAATTATTGGGTTACCTCCTCTTTGTCAAAATAAAAGCATACAATATAGTTAAAATAAAGTCATTGACATTGGGAAAAAACACCCAAAAACTGACACCTGAAACGCTGACTTCTTTGGTGCCTCCTCGTCTTTTTTCTCCTCCTCTTCCTCTTCTTCTTCTTCACTGTCAGTTTCAAACAAGTAATAGTCTCCACTTCTAACCACTGAGGGGCAGAGGGCACAGTCTGTTACACCCACTCACACAGAGACCGAAGTCATCTATCATTCTTTATGGCATTACACTAAAAATCAGTGAAAGGAGAGAAACCTCTTACAAATCTACATTTTAATCTATCATTGTATTTAATAATAGGAGATAATGTGCGTCAGAAGACCAGTAGAACTACAGTATGAGCACAAAGCACAATGAAGAGTCTTATTTATAATATTGCACAGTCACCTTTAAGCTACTTAACAAAGTAAGTGACTCCATTAGTTAGAAGCAATGGAATAGACAAAGCTGACTTATGTCCTTGAACAGAACTGTGGTGGGAGATGAGGGAGGATGCTGGGATGAAATGGAGATGAAACATCAAATGACAAAGAGATAAAATGGTGAAATTATTTGAAAATGTCATGTGGGGGTGGAGTACAATATGAGACATGAGGGCAGACCAAACAGGAAGCCATTGTACGGAGAAAAAAAATGGAACAATTCTTGTAGTTCTTTTTTTTTCACACTATAAAGGACATAATTTTACAAATTGAATCCATTATTTTCAACATAACACCTGTTTGCTGATCATGTCTACAGTCAAAGAATGAACACACCCTTCATCCTTTATTCCAGTACTGAGAATAAAGATGAGGTGACTTCATATCTTTGCTCATTGTTTACAACAGAGTGATTCTCTACTGTGGGCTCCTTAGGTGAGACCAATGATGAAGAGTTAAACAAGTCCAAGCCTCCAGCTGTTAATCATTTTCTGTTTCTACGTTGTCATCTCGTGTCTATTTAAGGCAACCCTGCTCTGCTCCAACACGGTTTTATGGATCATCTTTAAAGTGCAGAGATACATTATGTGTAACTACGGCCCCTTAAATAGAGACAGAAAAGGATTAAAGTCTGGAGGGGAGACTATTGTATTTGTTGGTGCCTTCAGAGCCCAGGTGCAGTATGGGAATCCTCAGCGTTCTGGTCAAGGACACAATCAGAGTGGAGGAAGAGAAAAAAAGAGGTTGTGGGGATCAACCTACTGGAAGCATGGTCAACCCACGGCCTCCACCACTGCTTTTTTTTGGTCTTGGCATTCGTTGGATGTGCTCCTAAAATTTCACAACATCAATACATCAATGCAACATTTCATAAGAAAACTGAATGAAGCTGCCTTTTAGCTCACATGATAATGTACTTCATATTATTACAAAACATGGATGCACTTTATGTTATTCTGCCTCTACACCGACTTTTCTAACTCCACTTTGAGAGCAAGCCCCGGCCGGCTTTGTCATACCATCATCATCATCATCCTCAGGCTGGACCAGTGTCTGTCCGTCTCCAGACTCCTGCGCCAGGCTCAGCATCTTCTCCTTGCCCCTTTTAAACTTTTGCTGCCTCAATTTAATGCGCTCCATCCTGATTAGATCAGAGAGACGGTGAAGAGACGCGCAGTATCGACACAGAGGAACATCATAAAACATCTCCAAGCTTCATATGGAAATGTGTGTGTGTGTGTGTAACAGCGGAGTGCTCATTAGAGAGGATGAGTGGATGTTATCAGAGTAACTCCTGAGGTAACTATAAGTGGTAGAAATACATTGTCTTTATGAGGTATACAAAGAGCTGGCTTCCAGGAAGCAATTAAGATGGAGCCAGGAGATGATTTTATCACTATGGACTAAATTAAACCCAGTGAGGCTCTTCAAAGTCATCCTGAAATAGATAAACCATATCATTCTATTTGAAACATAACCACTCCGGCTCAAGTCAACAACAAATGTCAGCTAAAGATGAGCTAATTACTGACGTCTGAGTAATAAGGAGCCATGTACACTGCAGCTAGGATGAAGGATGAAAAAGGGGAGCAGAGCCAATCCTAGCTGTAACACAGTCTTTTTAAAGGTACAGTACAACAATTAGGTCTCCACCTACTGACAGACAGAATGATCAGATGTGTGACTTGTGCATGTGACCTTCCCTCTGATGGCTCGGCCCATGTGATAAATGTTATGTTAAGCTGACCCAGTTTGAACAGCTGTAAGCAGGGGTACAAAACAGTATAGCAGAGGTCAGCATAGATGTGGTGTCCTTGTGAAGGACTACACTGCGAGACCAGTAATGTCACCACGGACACCAAGTTTAAAACACTAAGCTGACATAAAACACATTGGGAATTGGCTGCTGCTGATGGGCTTAATTGACAAACTTGAGGGCTTGAAAAAACATTTATCAGTCCTGCACTCTAGTATCAGTTTTTGTGTATTGAAATATCATCTGTCTTAATTAAATGGCTCAAATCAAACCGTGTGTGTGTCAGTTTAACATTTAGAGTCTCACTGTCTCTTCAGCTGCTCCACAGATTTGTGCTCCTCCTCCAGTCTGGCTTTCACCGCCTTCACTATAGTAGCCTGAAAAAGCTCCGCCCCTCTGAAACACACAGGACAAAAAGGATCAATAATAATCTAGTGATTCTGGTCAGTTATAGGCCCGTCATCAAATGTGGATACGTCTCTTCTGTGGAGTACCTGGAGGCGAGTATCTGTGAAGCTCTGATATCAGCCACCACATGAAGAAAGTAGTAGCTCATGAAGACTCGTCTCTGCAGCAGCAGGAAGGCGAAGCAGATACTGTCCCAGATGATCCCGGCCTCATTACTGGGCAGTTCACACATCTGATCTGAAATACACATACAACACATCTTATTCATTTAAACCCATTCTGTAAAAAACGAATAGTTAAAGAGTCTACTCACTGCTCTCTGGTATTTCGTAATCCTTGATGGTGCATGCCAGGCTAAACAACTGGATTAACCAGCAATGATTTTCCATCATGGATTTAATGTAGCCGCACGCCAGGATCTACAAAGAAGACAGCTTCTAATTACACATCCAAAATAAATGTGAAGTAATAGTATAAATGTCAGACTCACAGATAAAATGTTCTTCATTGTGATGACAAAGATGTTGTAGGCGATCAGGAAGTCCCAGTAGTGGAGGATCTTTTTGATTGGTTTCAACAGAAGTTCGCCACCAAAGAGCAGGAAATAAAAGCAAGCGACCAGGTAACCCATACAGAACACACTGATCCTTGTTGTTCCAGTGATGAAGATGATGGTGAGGACAAACCAGAACAGGTAGCTGAACATGATGACCTTCAGCATGTCCAAGTAGGACCTACAGATGAAGAGAGCCGAGTGTGAATGGGGAACGATAAGCAGTTATTTCTAATTACAAAGGGGTGATTGATAAATTCATTAAACCCAAGAATGTGCACTTGGTTCCTTCTTTATCTTGGGATGGGTTCAAATCCACATTCTTGGACAGGAACACTGAGAACTTACTACACTGAATCTTGATCTCTACCACCCCGTTTGATTCATCTTTTGTGGCTACCAGCAGCTCAAAGATCTCGTCAGTGATGGTGCCTTCCAAGATGAGGCTCAACTTCCAGGCTTCACTGTGCTAAATACAGCAGCTAATTTCTGCACTATGCTCATAAATGAATGTCCCTCATCATGTCTCTCCTATTTTCTTAGACAATACTCTACAATTTTCAACTGTTATTGTTTAATTATTATCTACTTTATTGTTTAATTATTATTATTATTATTATTATTGTTTAATTATTATGACTCAGAAACTCTTTCGTACCCCGGGCCATCCGGCTGTATAACATCTCACTGAGGGCCCAGGGGTCACAACCACAACCATAGTCTGAATAG
>JAVQJX010100144.1:0-12285 GCA_036025115.1 Ambassis agassizii | reverse complement strand
AATAATTTGACATCTTTTTTTTAGTCCAAAACGCCTCATTCTGGAATAAAACGCCACTGATTTGCATGTTCTGTTTTTTCTTGGTGCAAAACTTTCTTATTTAGGAATAAACACACAGTTTCAGACACCTTATTCTGGAATAATAACATATTAAATTATCCCATCTTGGCACAAAGTCCTCCTCTGCTTGTGTGCTCTTCTTTTTATTCGATCAAATCAAGTCTGTCTGTGCAGTAAAAACCTTGAATGGGAGCTGCCTGGTCTTTCAGCGCGCTGTAACACCAGCAGCACAGACTGCAGAAAAGCCTCTAGCTGCAGGCGAGAACGTGTTGACATAGTTCTGTTATTAAAAAAACATCAATCCTGGGTACCACGGCTCGCCTGCAGTAACCTGCACAATAATAAGGGGGCAGATTTTTTTTTTCAAAAATCTGGGAAACGGTTCTGCATGTTGAAGCAAAATGAGGAGCGCTTGACAATATGAGGCTGCTTGTACAGGCAGACAGAAATGCTGCCTGTTTGCACGCAATGTGGCTGCAGTTTCCTTCAACAGGAGCTGACCAGATAAACGCACAGATTCCTTAAGACAGACACAAAAATGCACTTGGATTTTCAGCCGTCTGCTCCTCTTTTATAAGAGCAGGATTTACCATCAGCCTGTATCTAAGTGCTCTGCAATGCAACTATGTTCTTTCACACATACTGTGGAGCCAGCAGAGGCCATATATTGCACCGCATACCGAGCCTCGGACCTGCAGTATCCATGCGCTAAAGGATGTTTAGGAAGCAGCGGCATCGCACTCCGGATACAGAGCGAGATTCTCCTACATGAAGCGTGGTGAGAAAAACTGTGTGCGACGTGCTAATGTGATGTTTCCTGTTGCTGTAATCAGCAGATTTCTAATCATTTTAATTACAGAAATAATGTTCTTGTAGTGAAATGATGTGGCGTTACTGATGAAAGGTCTCAGTGGGACTGTTTGTGTTACACAGCATATCTCCATGACATCAGTTCAGACCAATCAGAAGCTCACTTTAACCAATCAGGATGAATTTGTGAGGAAAATATGAGCATGAGTGCCTCCTCACACGACGCTAACCGGTCCGAACCACCTGGAGTTTGGCTACATTCAACTCTGATCTCTCTGTTGAGCCTCAAACTGCTGCTGTTGTACACACATTTACAACATGGACCACAGCTGAATCACCCTCAAATCACTCCCGATTTTAAGCTCTTCACATCTCCATTCAAAAACATCAAATTAAAGAACACTTTTAATAATTACTGTTGTGTAAATAGGGACTGATTTATGAGTAAACTGCGAGCCTGCGGATAGAATTTCCTTTTTCTTTGTTTATTTTGCCGTTGTTTATGCATCTCAGATCAGATATCACGCCCTTATTCACTCTCCTTATTTGATGGGGGAGATCAGATTCATTCTGTCATGCATCCAAAAACCAAATGCCTGCCAGCTCTTTCATTTCAATTCCCACTTTTATTACTTGGTAAAAAAAACTTTTTTTTACCCTGTCTGTGATGTTAGCACTACTTATTAGCATCATTGTCCATCACACAGTTTATTCTCCCAGTTTTATACATTTTGCGAGAAAAACAAGTTTTTACAGAAAAAAGAGAAATCTGGTGTCACAATGTGGCCTGAACCCCTGGAACGCTCCAATACAAAAATATATATCTATAATATCTGCTGATGTTGCTAAGCAACAATAAACAATTTAGCCCTTGAGGCTAACAACAGTAGCCGTAGCCTTCGCAGCCCTCGAACGCGGCACCAGAATCTTCTTAAACAGCACAGTCCGGTCTGCTCATGTTGCCTAGCAACCTGTAGCTGACATTAACATTAAAATGTTCAGTTTGGAAAACTTTCAAAACTTCTGTAGACAAGCTGTAATGAGGAAACAACGTCTTTAGCATGCTAAGACAACAACAACAACAACGTAAGCTGAGTTAGCTGACCTGATAAATCTACTGTAGCTCCCAGGATGTGCTGGTGCTAGCATGCTAACAGTAGCTTCTGAATTCCTTCCAAACTCCTCTTACAAGTCAGACGACTACTGGACAGTGGCGATAAACAAGACAAAAGTCCATCACTCTGCCAGATGTTTGAGGCGGTTAAAGGTGATGGATCATGTGACCCGGGAAGTGAAGAAAAGCTTCTAACCAGGTGTGTCGGCTCGTACCCCTCAGGTTCTCTACGCTTCCCCTGCATTGTGTTTAAAATAACAGATCTGAATGGGTGAGCAGCGAGGCCCCCCAGACACATTTGTCTTTCTGGCATTGTGTCTCGTAGCCCAACATTAGCGTGTCTGGATGGGACAGGGTGGTGGGAGTTGATGGAGTGGAGACAGCACAATAAATATGTGGGTGTGTTACTTTGTTTGTGTTCTGTGGAATACAACATTGGAATGATGATTAGCATCCTGTCAAATTACAACACCGAGCTATATAGTATTCAACACTTTACCTGCTGCCAAGTGCAGTGTGTGTGTGTGTGTCTCTCTCTCTCTCACACACACACACACACACACACACACACACACACACACACACACACACACACACACACACACACACACACACACACACACACACACATTCCTCTATCCTGCCTGTCTCCTCTATCTCCTCAACAGCTACATGACAGGACACGAGATGGACATAGCTGTCCCTCAGCAGCTGAGTGTGCAAACCTTTAGGTTGTTCAGTGAATTAATGTAGTCAAGTGTGTGTCTGTCCATGTTCAACACCAGCGGGAGACCCAAACACACAGCTGTTCCTTCTGACCCGCTTTTCAAACAAACTACACAGATTATTTCCTTTGCCTAGACACAAGAATGTAGATTTAGACACACAGAAATGTGAGAAAAACATCTAAACAAGCCATTCACATATGCAGCCCCTTGTGACATCACAAGGGTTGTGACATCACAAGGGGCACCATATTTTCCCAGCTGTTTTCACCTCCTGATAACCAACAAGAAAGGCTCTGCCAGCCTTCAGAAGTAGCAGCCAATTAGCATGTGAAGCTACACGTGCAGAAACAGGCCTAAGCGTCAGATGATAAAGATATTTTCTCAACAAATAACATAACTGTAAATAAGGAGTCTCCCTGCTTTCCTCACATTTCATCCCTTCCTCCAACTCCCTGACCCTGAAACAGAGGAAGGGAGGACGGAGGCGCAGCAGGAATGAAAGCACCGGGAAGCGGGCGTCCAGCAGAGTGGATCGCTGAGGTCAAGAATGTCATGTCGTCGACTGCAATGGGGTCAGGATCACTGGGCTTAATGGTCTGGAGAGATATTTTATATATATATATATATATATAGAGAGAGAGAGAGAGAGACTCAACATTTCCCCACACACAATCGTGGAATTTGAGGAATTCAAAGGGGGCAGTGAAGGAGGGCTTCTGTCTGAATCAGCTAATTTTACTTATCTGGAAAAAGGCCCAGCAGATCTGAGAATTCCTGGGATGCTACGCTGCAGCAGGGCTCATTTACCTTCTTTTTTTTTTTACACTCACTATCTTTGGTCAGTGGAGCTCTCATAAAAACATATGAGAGGCCTTTGGACCTTCTCTCTTGTTGCTAACGCTAACTGCCTTCTTCAATCTGCTGTTATTAGAATGATCACTGTTTCCACGGCTGTCTCTATAAATGTCTATAAAAAGCTTTTCTCGATGCTGTTCGCCATTTAAAGTGCATTGTTGGGATTATTCTGAATAAACATGCTGATTTCTGACATAACTAACTTTCATTGAGATCATTCTGAACAGATTAAAAAAGCTCAGGTGGAAAAAAAAACAATTAAAAAGAAGTTTTAATACCGTAAAAGTCACATCTCAATGGGCCATGAAGCCACAGATCCACACAGGTCTCCATCAAAGCCTCCATCCAGCCCTCAGTTTGCAGATTTTTGTCCATATTTAGACCCCTGTGCATTATCCCTATGGCCAAATAATCCTGCTGTAAAACATGACACATATCTGAGTAAACCTGCTCAAACGTTCCAAACTGCTCCGCTGTAAAACACTTGAGTGTTTGCTGTAAATTCCTGCCAACATCTGTACACTGATATGAAACCAGGGGACGACATATGGCACGGACAGACCGGAGGGTCATTTCCTGTCTGGATGTTGGTCTCTCTGCAGGTGTGTTTGCTTTAACCTTGTTCTTATAAAAATGGGAATTCAGGACATACACTTTAAATTTCCTGCCTCATAACTGTCCTCTTTCGTGTAGGAATGTAACGTATTTACCTTTAAAAAATGTCTATGGAAAGCTCTCTCATATATGTCGACTTTTGAAGCGTTTGCTCACGACCGATGGATTACATGCGTGCGTGCCGAACCCGAGTCACGTCTGCATACCTCTTATTATTTGTGTTTTATCTTGTTAGATCCAAACCAAACAGCCTTATTGACAGCTTGTCCGTGACCATCTGTGACTGCAGGCAGGTTCACACAAACACACTGATATTTTGTCAAACGCTGGGACCACGGTGCACTTCATCTTAAAGCAGCGCAGACTGAGTGCTGCACGGACATGTTTGTGTTCATAGGTGTGCGTGTGCCTTTACGTACAGTTCTGCTGCTTTTGTATGAGCATGGCATGCATCGATACAAATCACAACGCTGCAGCATTTGGGATAAACAAAGAAAGAAAGAAAGAAAGAGTGATGGAAAAATATGAAACATGGAGGCAGCAAACTCAGACAAATGATGCTGTGGACGCCATGTTTACACCATGTTTACACCATATTTACGCCACATGTAGTTAGCCTGCATTTCTACAGAACAGCAGAATGGAAAACACCTGCATTCTGCTAAATACAGACGATTCAGACGCACTTCAGGACAGAAAAACAACCTAAAAACAACCTGTACAATATAATATGACTATAAGACAGTATGTTTTCTGTTATATCCGTCTCTCTAAAGATAAACTCAACACAAAGTCTAAAAAAAAAGGAACGACAGAATTCAAGGAGCAGATATGAAGAGTCTCCTCCTCCAAATACCTCCATAATTACACTCTTTAATTACCTGGAGCAGGTAATGGGACGTGATGTGCTGGTCTGTGATCACACACACTGAGGGCACTCAGGTGTTTTAACACAGATCAGTACATCTGCACGGCCTGCAGGCTTCACAATTCCAAGCAAATAGCTGAGAGTGGAGAGAGGCGGCTGAGAGGAGGCCTGATGGACGACTGACTGAGGGGATCTATGGATGTGACCTGCAGTAAACAGACTTTATGTTCTGACAGGAAACACAAGACAGAAGGCGGAACATGTGAGCTAGTTCTTCACTTTTTAAAATTAAGCCATAAAATATGTACGACTAAATGATAACCAAATAAAAAATTAGTCGGACTGATGGATAAAAATCAACAAATACTCAGACTGTATCTATAATTAAACCCCCATGATAAATAATGATTGGACCAGCAGCAGATATTTTTACTCTCTGATGTGAAATTCCTGCGCTGCCTCCACCTCCCCCGTCACTTTTATTCTGCCCCCTTTCATCCCTCTGTCAGAGCCCTCTGCCCCAGTGCCCTCAGAATGAGCCTCCACACAGACACATGAAGAAAGAAAGAAAAGACAGACGGACAGCGGGGGAGGAAGAGAGAGAGAGAGAGAGAGAGGGAGGGAGGGGAACTGATCAGCATCGCCCCGCTAATTTACGGCTTTTCATAGTGATGCAAAAGAGTCAATAAATTGAGTTGATGTGAGGCTATTGACTCTGAATGCACACACACACACACACACACGCACAAAATACCTATGGACACATAAACTAAAAAAAATCTAATAAAAAGTTACTCAGCACATCGAGGCCAACTCTGTGAGAGAATCAGTCCATGACCTTTTGCAGGATAAAGAGACAGAGCAGCCTCTGACACCACGCTGACAGATATACAACCGTCCTTTTATGTCCTCTCTTGTCTCCACAGCCCACAATAACTCCTGCCCGTCCTTCTGTCACTCTGTCTATTCCTGACTCTCACTGTCCTCCTCCTTCTTCTTCTGTCACTCCAGTCGTGGCTGTAATACAGTGCAGACTAAAAGAGACTCTCTGTATGAGAAAGAGACGGACAAAGCCAGATGCACGAGCTGTAAGTGACCTCTGACCCCCCGTGGGCAGCTGTGCTTTGGACAGTTTGGACACTTCAGCGACTCCTCTGTGTCTTCAGCTTGTTTTTGTGTTTTATTGTCTCATTTCGCAGCACTTGTTGCCGAGTTTTCCTGACGTTGGCTACATGCAAGTCAAGCATGGCTTCCTGGCTGCACAGAGGAGCGCAGAATGATTGTTTTTTTATACAGAATTTTTCAAACCAGTAATTAAATATATTTTCCAAGCCAAACAAAAACACCCTGATCAATTCAGCAATACAAAAAAAAATAATCACAAAACACAACAAAGATGTGACAGAAAAGGGACTGACATGCTAACAATTAGCAAAAAAAGCTAATAAATATGCACACAGAAGTCTTATTTTCTGACTAGCTGACATTAGCAGCACTGCTATGATACAACAGATTTTGTACACACACACACACACACACACAGTGAGTGTGTGAAAGCAGGTCAGGTCTGTGGAGCAGGGACCCTGTTAAACCCCCTCCTGCCTCCACAGCAGGCCTTTTGAATGGTAATGCTATTCTCTCTTTAGCTTCGGTAAAAACTCCACATCACAATGCACTGCTCATCTTCTGCACCGGTCCGCTCTACAGGGGTCACACACACACACACACACACACACACACAGGAACAGCAGCATGTCGACACAACAGAGTGAGATAGATTGTTCTCTTTTTTTACTGTATAGCAGCCCACACACACACACACACCGACACTGGTTCCCTTTGAGGGTTTTAAACAGTCCAGTCCCCAGACACCACTTTGCTTCATGTGAGGAGCTTAAGGGGCCCCCAGGGAACAATTAAAACCTGGTGACTCTGTAGGTCAAAGACCTGCTGCTGGCTGGAGAGCGAGCACTTCAACAAATTCTTCTGTGAAAACACGAAGAAAAGATGAATAAAGATAAGGTGCCTGATAGGAAGAGGTTCATCTTCACTGCATCAGGGATTCTGGCATGAAAAAAAATGACAACAACATGGAGATCACATCTGAGTCATAGATGTAAAACCTACAAACTCATCGAACCTCAGCGCCATGGCAGCCCTCAAGTGTCGCTTATTTCTGTATATGAAGGAAACAGGAAGAAGAACGACATGAAAATCTTCAGTGAAGTCGGGTGTCTCTATAAGACCTTACAGGGTGTTTGATGCTAAAGCGAAGCGAGGACAAAGCTGTCGTCCTTCCTTTTGTTCGTTAAGATCAAATTGCAGTCGATTATCAGCTTTGCTTTACGTTAGCTTTAGCGCTGTTGTTGTGCTGGGTTTCAGAGGCGCGTTAGCTTAACTTGAATGGCGGTATTGTGTGGCGCCTCAGTGAATGAGACAGAAAAGAGTTAACTGCCCTCCTTTCTTCCCCCCCCCCCCTACAAAGCCTTCTACCTATGGCCTATAAGGTGTCCGGTTGCTTTAAATCTTTGCTTTAAATTTTTTCTTTCTTTTTTCTTTTTTAATCCAGAGTCCCCCCCCCCGCCCCCAATCCCTATACCGCGCCACCAACAAGAGCTTTGTGAGCCTGACCTCATAAATCTGAATCAGAAGATTAACACAGCAGACACTGAAATAGGTCACAAGTTCACACGGAGCAAATGTGTTTGAGCAGCAGAAAAAAATGAGCTGTTTACAGGACGATGCACCCATACTTATGATTTACAAGCAGCGTGGCTGTACAGGCGTGTGCTGCATTAACAGCTTCAGCTCCCTGCTGCTCGGAGGTGGGTGGATGGAGGCCACCTTTGAGCGCAGAGGACGAGTGCCAGCATGAGAACGTGCGTCTGATGATCTACGGATCATTTATAGCTGTGATAATGAATCCTATCATTGCAATCATATACAGCGTGTTCCTCGCCATCTCAACTCAGCCAGAGATCTGCACCGCTTCCAATCCTTAAAACAACTAAAAACAAAAACACAAGAAGTGTAAAATGAGGCAAAAACACATCATGACTGCATGGAGGAGTGCTGTCCACATATGCACATGGCTCCTCCTCTCCTTAGGCTTTCCTTATATCCACGTGGAACCCATATATAAAACTTTAGATCTCTGCTGCACATTTTTAAAAAGGCAAGTCATTGCCAGTCATTTCAGGATCGTTGTGGTGATGGCAACATAACATGATTGTGCTCCAGTAGTTACAGTATCTTTGCCTGTACTTTACAATTCCCAGCAGAGAAAAAATGTGAATCATGTTATTATAGGTGAAGTCAGTTACCAAAGTCTGTGCCACATAAACACCTACGGCGAATAAAAAATAAAAAAAACAGGCAATAAATCAGTCAGAGGGGTTTGGATTTGGAAGATGGACAAATATTCGTCCCTGCTGGGGTAACACTTTAACTCTCTTCCTTGCCAGGGAAACTTTCCATCTCATGTTTGGAACACATCGCAGAAAAACAAACACACACTGCTGTTTTCTCACAGGCTTCCTCGACAATGTGTGAGAAATGACACCCACATAAGATGGCTCATCCAAAACAGATTGTGGGTTATCAGTCACCTTAACACTGCAGCGACATATCATTTATCTCCCAGCTGGTGAGCTGCAGCCGGTGAGAGATTCTTCTGCTGTTTTCTGCAGAGCTCAAGCTGGGGGCTCATCATCGAACCCTCCTAAAGCTGCCATCAATCACAATGGTGCAGGCAGGGGATCAAACTACCAACCTCCTGAGCCACATAAACACAGACACCCTCACAGAGGATACTATCTTACTACTTAATAAGCCTGTGACACATTTGGAGAGGAGCATGATCACGGCTCCCTGCCTTAGGCTTTCCAAGAATGCCTGTACAGAGTGAAGTGGATGATCTTTGTCTTAGGTATGCAAGGAGCCAAAAGCAGAATCCTGGAGGTATAATCAGAATTTTTCTTAGAAGACAAGAGTCTAAGAAAAGAAAAGAGGCCGACTCTCTTTGCCTTAGGCTTTCCAAAGTATGCACATGCAGGGAGTCGAGGACATAGAAGGTCTCTGTGCGTGTAAACAAAATGCTGTGATGCAAAACAGATGGAAAAACTCCCCAAACATTCTGCCTGTGCTTGCACCAAAGTTCACCAATAACTGGATGTCAGTGTGAGTAATTCACACACCAGTCCACATGTGTCTTTAGCTGCAGGTACATCCTTTATGTACATGCAGACCGCAGACCTGCCTCAGCATGTTATCTGCCTAACATGCTCCTAAATCACATACACACACGGTAGATAATGAAGCTGCGCTCTATTGTATGGCTGAGTGTAAATCAAAGCCTCTCAAGTCAAAACTAGCAATAAAACATAGCAGCAGAGACATTACAGGCCCAGAACAATCAGCGTAATGTACAACAAAATAGCAGCCTCTCTCTTTACATATCTTTGTGGTGTTGTAGGACTTGTATGAACCTGTGGGTGACAGTGTGTGGGGGCCTTGCTTAATGAGGTGTATTGACAAGTGAGTCCCCTATGTGTGTGTGTGTGTGTGTGTGTGTGTGTGTGTGTGTGTGTGTGTGTGTGTGTGTGTGTGTGTGTGTGTGTTACACATGTCAAAGTATAGCTAGAAGCTATAGAATGTACAGAAATTCCTGTGGAGGCCAGTCGTTATGTAGCTGCAGGCTAATCCTTCTAAAAAAAAAAAATAGCCGGAGAGGCTTATCAACATCAATCAGGGGTTTCTAGGATTCTGGAGGAGGAGAGACTTTACATGGACATATTGCCCTAGGAGACATAAGCTACTTCATGTGTTTGAACATCGTACTTTAATGCAGATTACTTCTGTATTTTAGTCACTTCCTGGTTACAAACTTTTAAAACTTTTATTTTTCCACAACATTAAAAGCACGTTTTCACAAAATCATTTCAATAACCTTTTTGGCATGGCTCCCAAAATGGCGGATCCATGTGGAGAAAACACCCATAGGCGAGACTAAGAAAATGGTGGAGAAACTTGTTTCAAAGTTACAAAATTAACCTTCAAAATTTCAACTAATTTTATAAATTGCATC
This sequence comes from Ambassis agassizii, assembly GCA_036025115.1. Lineage (NCBI taxonomy): Eukaryota > Metazoa > Chordata > Actinopteri > Ambassidae > Ambassis > Ambassis agassizii. The sequence continues at coordinate 2,149 of JAVQJX010100144.1, read as the reverse complement.
ATAAAGTTCATAGTGGAAAAGAGAGAAGCAGCCAGCAGAGGAATGACAAACACTCAGATCATGTGATTGGTTTATCAACCTCCATCATCGCGGCACCTGCTTGTAGCGACACACTTCACCTCCCCTAAAGTCACCTGCATGTCTTCTGGCCCGGCACTCTCCAATTGTCATCCATCACTCAACCACGTTTGGGTTTTTTTCCCCACAGAACAACCACCGGTAGTATAAGTTCAATCTGTCAATCAGCATCTATCAGATCAGTTCAGGGGGTGGGGGGTCAGAGGGGGCGGTTCTCTGCCCCCTGAAGGGGATTCTGGGTATTTTAGACAAACACTGACTGCCTGAAGTGGCAGCTGCATCAGTGGAGAATTCCTCCAAAAAGATTTTTATTAATGATCTTTCTTGCGTCACCACAAAAGTTGAGTCTTGTTTTTCGTGTGACCTGCAGAAACCCTCTGCTGCCTCTCTAAACACACTGTAATGTAATCTCTACAGCTGGCTGTGGGAGACAAGCTCACACACACAAATACAGTATGTGCATGTCGATGGACTCTCCTCATCCACACAGCAGAGGACCAAAAATACAAACCCAAACTTCCTTCAGTGCATGTGGGTGACAGGATGCAAAATGTAATAACAGCTTTGAAGACAATGACTGTGTGGCTCAGGTGTTACGGTTCACACACAGATAAAGGTTTCAGTTCTGAAACAAAAAATAAGAAGAAAATTAAGACCAACTTTAATCCTAAATTATATTATAATGATCAAGGCTAAAGTAATCCTGAATTATTCACATTTAAGTCAGGATTGCAGCACATTCTTTCAACATTATTTTCACATAAATGACAGAAAAACTTATAAAATATTTACTAGTGAAAGCGACAAAATCAACATGATTTTAGACCATTTTTGTAATAAGTATCCATCAGTCTTGTAGAAAGAACTTTTTTTTTCTTAATCTGTGTTGTTGATCTTAAAGCTGCTGAAGTGAAGCCTATAAGTTTAAGTGGAAGAAATCAAGTCCATACAGACAGAAGATAATGAATTTCCAGAAAAGTTTTTGTTGGCATTGCTCTGTGAGTGTCAGAGAGAGACGCTGCACAGACATGCTGCTCAGGCAATTATCAAATTAGCCCGTTAGTCTGGTATATGGTTTAATTAATTTATGTACGCTCAGAGTGTGTGTCCCATCTAATGTAATTACTGCGCCGTTAGCGACCAATTCCACATATTTCTAAGAAGCCCTCAGGAGTAGAGCTAATGAAAGCTCTTCAGCAGTCCATGTCTTATCTCTAACACGACCAAAAACATCATTAGAGACAGCTCATCAGGGAGAGGGAGTCAAAATAGAATTAGTCATTTTAGATGATTTTTATGTGCAGAAAATTCAACAGTATGCACCAAAACTGACTCACATGTGACCAGGAGTTATGTGACAAAAATTCAGAGAGTATTTGGTAGATTTGCAGATTTTCTGGGAGCTCCAGATTTATTTTTTCAAGACTATTAAATAGAGAGAGAAAGCTGTGCCTGTGCTAAAACAACATGGGCATGAAGTGACAGGCACTGAGGTGCAGATTACATGAATCAGATAAACACACACACTAGTTCAAGGAAGCCCTATTTTAACAGCAGTGATGACCCCACTTGCTCTAATTGCTGCTCTCAGTTTAAAATAACTGAGACGCAGTGATGGGCAGGACGAGTGTCAGATTCTCTGCCTATCTGTCCGAGTCATCCACAGACCAGGGAGGCCACAGCAAAGGAAGGGGGCTGAAAATATATATACGTACATGTGAGGAACATGTGAGGGCAGCACTGATAGGAAAGGCAGTAAGTGATCATGAATGAAGAGAATAAAGTGAGCCGGTGTGTGTTTCTTTAAGCACAGCTTGGCACACAGAGCCGAGAGTCATGAGGCAACTTCTGCATGACAAGATCATCAAAATGTGTTTTAATGAGTCTGACTGACCAACAGTGCAGCAGCAACCTCAGACTTGAAGAAAAGTGTCCAAACGTTGTAGTTCCCCCTGCAGCCTCTAGGGGCTGGCTCCAAAAGTGAGTCAGTCCTCATAGACTCCCATGTTAAAATGTCCAACATGTTTACAGCCTGGTTCAAACAATGATTCTGCTCTCTATTGATAAGTTT
>JAVQJX010100095.1:0-12463 GCA_036025115.1 Ambassis agassizii | reverse complement strand
CTATCTATCTATCTATCTATATATATATGTATAATAAATCCACTGTCAATGGCCAGTTGCAACACAAAACTACATGAACAGAAGTGAAAGTTAAAGGACTTTTCCTACAGCTGAACATTGAATTGTTGAAGGAAATCTGAAGGCTTAGAGTGAAGTCTAAAGTGAAGAGAGGAAAACGTTCATCACTGTGAAAAACTGATAACCACTGACTGAGATGTTGATTGTTTATGATCTATTTAAACTTGAAGCTGCATTCATTTTCTTAACATTATTGTTCCGTTGATTTTTTTTTTTCATAAAAAATTCTGATGTGGGGCAATCCCATATAATGTATAGTAAGTAGGTTAAATGAGGGAGCTGTTTAATCTGAGTCTCTCTTTTCTTTGCAGAACTACGTACTTTTTATCTCGTGGTATTGTTGCTTTGTCAGAGCCTAATGACACAGCTCTAAATGGACTTTTGAAGACTTTTGAAAAGACAATTAAACACGACAGAACACCCACCATCACTACCAAACAAACTCCAGCTCTTGCCCCCCCCTCCCACTTCTCTCTGACCTCACAAGGAGGCTAAATGTTGTGTCCAGCTGCTTGAGCCCTGCGTGCTGTTAGTACCACACAGGCAGAGCGGCGGGGGGGCGCTTCAAACAGCCAGCATGGGACTGAGGGAAGGAGGGGCCGGGACTCTCAAAGGCAGGGGGAAAGAAGCTATCTGTTGGGACAAGGGGAGCTCCTCGGGAGCCGCTGGACACACACAGCTCTAATCCTCTGCAGCTGGTCCAGAGACACTGAACTCAGGACATGTTAAGGGAGCTTTAACGTAGCGGTCGCTTCATTCAGATGAAGGGATGAACACTGACTCTATTCATGAGAATGATAATCTACAGGGGATACAATATGATGACCGTCCTGTGGTGTAACAGTGGGACTCTCAATAAAAGAGTCTGTTAATTAGAAACGTTGTGAGCAACAGTATCAAAGAGTGCTCAGACGGAGCAACATGAACACCATCAACAGTCAAAATAAGTTTGATAGGAAGGCTTAAAACAGCGTGCCTGATGCTGCCTATTAACGTTGAACTGCGAGTGACAAGTGATGAGCAGTTTCAGTTCATTCCACTTTGAAAATCTAAATATACCAACAACCGTTGGTTGATGCATAACTAGTTTTCCATAAATCTGAAATTGTATTTAAATAAATAAATTTAAATTTAACACAAATAACATTTGTGTTAAACTTTGTTTCTCAGGGATCAAAACAGGCTCTGTAAATCTATCTTAGTCTTATCTTAGTAATGGGGTCTGCGTTCACATGGCTATTGAGATTTTTCCTAGTGCATAGTCTTTGTTTTTTTTTGGTTCAGAGCAAGTGCTGTTTACACTTACACTGAAGAAAGGACAACAATCTATATAAATGATTTTTGGGAACCCTCATAAAATGATCTTGTTGTAAGGGCCACAACAATAAGAATATTTGATTTTTGGGGGTGAACTGTCCCTTTAAACAGGACAAAGCCAACTCACTTTGCTCCATCTTTACAGTCAAAGGAATGCAGATCCAGCACTTCAGAGAGATCCACCCTGGGAAAGAAGATGAAATCTCTTCACATGTGATCTGAAACTCACCATGTTAAGTGGTAAGAAATTATACAAGAAATGATATTTTTTTCACAAACTAGCATTAGAGAAGAAAACTGACTGGAGCTATTAGAGTTTTACCAATGTTTTTCTGATTAACCCCTGACTGCACGGCACCTTTCATCTGCTGGTCTGAACTCTGCAGGAGAGCAAAGCAGAGCTGAGACACACGCAGACCTTTCATACACACTGCTTGTGTTAGCCAGATGCTACCTGGGTTCAATAACACAGGACATGCTAACGCACAGGCGGTGCACGCACATCCACACATATGCCACCCCTGACGGCAAGGAGACCTGGGGTCAGAAAGCAAAGACTTGTGGGTAACTGGACACCATTGAAGGTTTGGTGTTTACTCAGGGTACTATGGTTTGTGTGTCTCTGAAGCAAAGTCACGCTTGAACTGCTTCATCTTTGATACAAAGATCTGAGCAGAAGTTACACTGAACACAGCAGGGTGCCTGGACATAGAAAAGCTACTTAACTTTATCTCACTGATTGTCTCTTATTTGTTTTTTGTTTTTTTTTAAATTACCTTGATCTTTGGGTTTCTAGAATCTTGACGAGACCATTTATCGTCCTGAAAAGAGAGAGAGAAAAAATTGTAAATACATCTCAGCTTTGGTCCAATATTATATGATAAACATTATAAACAGGATGTTGACCTGACAGTGTCTCTGACTTGAGTGAGTTCCTCCTCGCTCACAAGGTCTGTCTTATTGATAATGATCAGATCAGCGACAGCAATTTGTCTGGAAAAAACAAAACAACAAAAAACTACGATGTGTGTTTATGTAGAGGAAAAACTGAGGAAAAACAGCTGACGGCGGGATGTCAAAAAGTCTCAAATAATAGTCTTGAAAACTTTATGTGTGAGTCTTGATGGGTGGCAGTGTTGTAGGTGAGCTCAGATGGGAGTACTGTTTAGTTTAGAGGTGAAAACACAAACAAAGAAAGAAAGAATGCAAAGGGTCATGCAACTGGCCCTTTTTCATTAGTGTATTTGTTCAACAACAACACTGCACAGCTGCTGAAGGAGACAAACGAGGAGACAGGCAGGCGAGTGGCGAGGGTACGGTTCACATTATGTGAGGTGGAGGTTGTTCTCAAGTAGCCTACTAAAATAAAAATGCAGGACTTTCACATTACTGCAGGGCTTCTTTTACTTCACCAAGGTACAGAATACATTTTGACAAATATCGTCTACATGGTGGGGCCAGACCTTCACAGTAAACCTACCTGGCTGCCTCATTGATAAGCCCATCTGTCTTTTCCTCTGTTAGTTGCTGAAGAAGGCAAAGATACAAAACGTTAACTTGCAAAATCCAATTATGGTAGAAAAAAATGATTTAAAAGTGTAAAATAATACAAAACATTAGCGAATGTTCACAAGAACAGATGAAAATGTGGTTAATTAATAAAAGAATGGCTTGTATTTCGTAGTGGTGAAATATCCATTCAACACTTGAGTCCCCAGAGGATCACATGTAATTTTCTGTTTGTGGCCTGGATGCAGCAAAATGTTTAAAATGTAATAACAGACAGAGCTGGAGGTGTTAATCTGACCTCTATGGGCCCATCTGACATGAATCTGTCACAGTCTGAATCAGCACAGCTTTTCCTCCAAAGGACTGAATGACACAAATGTATTAAATAAATTGTAATAGAATAATGATGGCTCTCACCCTCAGACACCCTTTTTTTTGGTTTCAGCAGCCAGATACATATGGACACTTTTTTTTGACAGATACTTGATGAGACAGAGACACAGGACAGGTGAGTGGATGTGACACACCTATTATAATGGTCACATCTCTCCTATCAATGACTTTTTCACTATGAGTTTAAGCCCTTCTGATTCCCTGCCTTCACTCTGAGGACAGAAGAGACACAGAGGCCATGAAATGTGTCACCTCACTGAGCGTGACACCTTCAAATTAGTACCCATTATCTAGGTGTCACTTGTCCCGTTCCTTTTAAATACCACAGAAAGGGCAGGATGTGTGTGTTTCGCTGTTCACTGCAGGTTTTACGAACTAGGAGTAAATACATCAAATATGCTTTGAAGTTTCTTTTTTCAGATTTTTCAATTTTTTTCAGCTCTTTAGAAATGATTACAAACAATAATAAAAAAAAAATCAAACAAAATTCATTGCATTTAAATTACAAACCAAATAATAAAGCAGTGAAATAATAGGAAAAAAATGCAAAATAAAATCAAATAAAATGCTTTGTGGCCAAGAGGACTTCCTGGTTTATTATTCAAAAGCATTTCTGAGATGTAGATCACACAAGTTTTCCTTTATACCACATACCTGTAGTCCATACTTGCCATCAATGACAGTGACGATGCCTATGGGATGAATAAACACAGTGGATATTGCAGATTAATGCGTTATATGTGCATTCTGTTCTGGACGGCTGCTGCAGCCTTTTGGTGTTGAGATGTTGTCGTTTCACTTTCTCGACTCATTTGTAGAGAACTTTTGGTCTCTTGGCTGTCACAACACAATGGACAGCTGAGTATTTAGTGTGATGACCACTTGGATTTTTTTGTCAAGTCAGATAAAATGTATAATCCAATCCAGACTGTATCGCAACAGGTTCTTTTATAGGCTTTTTAACGAGAAATAGAATTTTAAACATGATACATCTGAGTCTGACCTTAAGTTCTGCTGACCCCACTTCATCCATGCATGTTATTTGCTAGGTCTAAATGAGCCTTTCAAAATAAAATAAATCTGACAGTTCAAACCAATGTTGTCACACTAACGTCACAATGTAACTCTCTTACCATCCAAATAGATGTCACTGCCAAGCTCTGCATCAACCCAGAACATGGAGGCCACGGCTCCTGCCAGAAGGGTGTTATGTTAGATGCTAATGTTTCATGATGTTACATCCATACAACTCAAAAAAGCGTCAGGAGAAGGTTGTTTCAGTCTGTAATTGGAGCACGAAATTCATTCTTAAACTTTTATGTCATTTACTGAGGTCTTCACATAAGGTGGTGTTAGATTTATACATATATAAAATAAATTAAGTGACATTTATTTGTGCTTAATGTCATGAAAGCTGCATGGAGTTTCCTGACTGAGCTCTGTGGAACATATAAATCCAATATCCATGCTTTCAATTGTTTATGTCCTCATGGTACATTTGGTTTGTTTCTGTTCCATATCTGTGGATATGGTTATTACAAGGCCCTCTGTTGCCATGCCAGCCACAGCTTGTTCACATAATGCACTTTTGTCAAACTGCCAAGCGAGAATAAGAAAGCATTGTAAATATTTGATGGGCTCGTAATGAAAACACTGTTTCTGAGTGGCATGTTTCACATAACTCATCCAACCTCTTCCTGAATGGAAGCGAAGAATCCCCCTGGGAGCCCTTATGACTGACAGCCCTGCCAGAGCCAATGACAGACCTGTCCTAGTTGATAACAAGCCAATGACGTGGCTGAGGAGCGAGGACAGCCCCGGTCTGAGCGTGCTCTGTTGGTTCTGTCTGCAAAGCCAAGTGGTGTGTGTCTGGCCATGCCACTGCTTCCTGACACCTGTCACTTAGCGGCACACCCTGATCGTCACAGAGCTCGCCCCGTAATAGTCTAATATTGATTTCCTGAGAGATGAACAGACAGCTTGAGGGTTTTTTTTTTTTTAGGTGGCTCTAGGATGTTCCTGTCACAGCAACAAAAGTCTGGTCTTTAGTTACTTATACAAACTTTTGATTTGGGCCTTACAAAATAATCAGCATAGCTTTAACCATTTATATTGTGAATTTGTAATCTCTGTATTCCTAAGCAACAAGAATGACGGTAACAAGCTGACTAATATGTACTACTTATGTGGCTTTGTACTCACTGAAGGGTGCTGTGGAGACAAGAAAATACAAGGAGATTTACTGGGCACTGATGGGATTAATCACCAGTGTGTGCAATTGTTTGGCAAACGAACGTTCATTTATATGTAAAAAGTCTTGCATTACAGCTTTAAAGGGTCTATGTGGCTTCTCAAACCAACAATGCGACTCAAGACCATGCTTAATAGAAGCAGAAGACCACAGTACACTGTTAATACCCTCCCATAGTGGAAATTCAGCATTCTTTGTCTGGTCCTTAGAGCTGTAAAACTGAGATTATCAGTCAGGCACTTGGATCATTCTTACTTCACATGCTGCCTGGAAATCACCTGATTGCCTACAGCCACACACAAAACTGTTGGTGACAAAACTGCTGACACACAGGTGGCAAATAACTAATGTTTTCTAATAAAACAGTGTGTGTGTGTGTGTGTGTGTGTGTGTGTGTGTGTGTGTTATATACAGATTCATATGACAATCTGATTTTGTAAAATGTCATGTCTGTCACCTGGATCAGCAAGTCCTGTGGTTTCTAACAAGATGTAGTCAAACTTTCCTTTCTTCTCCATCAGGTTTTCAATAGCTTTAAGACCATTGTCCCTGGAAAACAAATGAAACAGCCACTAATGACACAAGAATGTGTTGTAAATGCAGCACTCAAAAGTTAATCAAATGTTTGATCACACACATTTGTGTAATGTTTTTTAGGTTTAAATAAATCTATGGCTTTAAATAAGATAAATCTCTTAAACTCTTTATTCTTTAAATCAACTTCCTCACAATATCAGCTATAATCATTTTTCATCTGTTTTACATGCTGAGGTTTTGTTGGTTGTTTTTTATGTTGCAACACAAACATGTGAACTGGGTTTAGAATCAGAATCAGGTGATTATGGAGGTCTGGTCATCTGATGCGTCACTCTGCCTCTTTGGTCAGCCCTAACTGAGCCAGTTTTAAAAAAACAAAAGCCAGTCCTCATAAGTGCAAACAAGATGGAATGGTGGGTTGTTGCTGAGTGTTGTGGTATTTAGCCCTCACCTCAACCGCCTTGCTTCAAACAGGCAGATACCTCTATCCTGTCTATCATCTTTCTATCATCCAAATTGTACCACTAAATATCAACTTTTGAATTAGCTTAAAAAAACAACAAAAAACAAAACTCAAGACATTTAGTTTTGCTTTGAATTATTACAATAACACCATGCTCTATAGTGACTCTACGTACTTGACGGAGCAGCAGAGGCAGCCATTTCTGAGTTCCAGCCACTCCTCATACAGCTCTCCTGCTTGGCTCACTGCAAGGGATTTCTCAAGGGCACTGCCTGCAGGAAGACGATGAGGAAGGAAGAGCAATCAGAGAGACATCATCTGATCAAGACTCAGCAATTTCTAACTTCAGTCAATTTGCAAAATAAAGCAAAAAAAAAAAAAGATTGGTTTTAGACCACTTAAGTAGTTTATATTTTCTTTAATGTGTAGTAAAAATACTAAAAGTTAAATTAATTTGTAGACAAGAGTTTGTAATTTGTCACTATGCTGCTCTCTTGTGGAAGGTTAAGGAAATGCATCATCCAGACCAAACCATCACTGGTCTGGCAGCAAAGTTAGGAGCATTTCTGCTTGACTGAATCAAAAGCAGCTGAAAAAAAAGAATTGATTCCTCAGATGGGCAGCATCAGGTTACCTTCTCCAAATTCATTGAGTATAACAGCAATCCGCTTGTTATGTTGTTCTGTTAAGATATAGTTCAGGAGTGTAGTCTTCCCAGCACCTATACAGAAATAAACACATCAAAATATAATTAATACTCTCTCCTAGCCTGAGAGTGTAATATGCTACTGCTTTTCATTGTGGTGAAGACAGATTAACAAAGGATAGACTATAAGCTCATTAATGCTGTGAGTAATACAGCTCGCACCCAGGTAGCCTGTGATGATAGTGACTGGTATCTGTGCTGCAGGAGGACCAGGCTGGGTGTCAATGGGCACCAACTCAGGACAGTCATCTTCCTCCTCCATCCCAGAATTGATGTCTAAGTGTAGAAACAGAAAAGGAGAAAGACAACAAACACATTTAAACGGTGTATTCGCCATTACTGTTACTATCAGTTTCTATGGTTTTAATCGCAATTTAAATGTACTTAAATTTACAATGACTGTTATAATTATTTGGAAGACAGTTGTGTCAATTGTTTGTAATATTCCGCAAAAAATAAAGAGGCAAACACATATTTTATCCTTTAACGTTATATGAGAAACACATAAACACAACACATGTCAAGTAGTAGCAACATGCTCACCACAGCACTAACAGAACACTAAATTCATTCTGTCGTTATCAACACTCTGGACCCTTTTCCTTCTTACCTGCCCGAGGAGAAAATAAGAGAAACCACAGGTTATTCAACCGCAAATGCTATGAAAAAGAACACAAAGAGTTACTTAAATAAATGTAGTTATTCAAAGTTTTCCCATAAACGCTCTCACCTCTTATGTTGCTTTACGTTTTGACAGTGTTCCACACCGTCAAAGTTCCGTGGGAACCCTGACGTGGCGACGATAGTTCCGCTTTTGTGGGTGGTAATAAAAGGAAACATTACATAACACTAGAATTATTGTTGATAAATTATCATAAATAACAATTTATGAACCAATGAAGAAAAGATGAAGAAGAAGAAGCCCGCGTCAAAAATGTATTGGTATTTTTTTAAACGTTAGATCAAACAGCAGTGGTGTAATAAAAAACATCAACCACAAGATGGCGGCAGCCCACAGTATATTTTAAGTGAATCTGTCACAATAATGGCTACAATCAACAAAAGGTAGATAAAAAAAATAAACGATAGAAGGGGAAGAATCAACTTTTAGTAATTATAATAGCAGCAGTGTGGCAGCAGTTAAATAGTAATATGACCACAAGTTCTATTCACGTTTTATTAAAGTAATATCAATTCAGATTCGACTTCTGTTGTGTTTTCATATTCTGTGTTGTAACAAACCTTGAGATCAGTGTCCCTCCAAGGACACAGAGGATATTACAGAATGTTTTCCCCACGTGCTGCAGACAGGTTTTTAAACAGGCTATTTTTGTGGAAAGCCACTTAAAACGAACAGATTGACTTTTGACAAATTATGTAGGCTATAATTTATTTCTAACCTGGAGTTAAAAGATTGATAAGTTATTTGTGTAAAAAAAAAAAAAGCTAGTTTGACAGCCTGTATCCATGACCAAATATTTTTTTTGTAACCAACCTTGACCTATATAAGCTAACACATAAACATATTTTTAATTTGTATATAATGTAGCTCCATGTGTAAAACATCCTCTTCTGCAGCAAGAGAGCGCAAGAGTCCCATCCTCACCTCTCCCTCTCTCTCTCTCTCTCGACGGGATGGCTCTAATCAAACGCGGAAGTTTACACCCAGGAACGCCACTGTCTGCTGCCGCCACAGCCAAGATGAGAAGCGGGCATGACAGTTGATCTGTAGCGCGGCTGAAGACGCGTGTGTGTGTGTGAGAGAGAGAAAGAGAGGGAGAGAGAGAGAGAGAGAGAGAGAGAGAGAGAGGCGGGGAGTCAGACCGCGAGGAAACAGCAGAACCACCGGGGCTCTGAACCGGGACCTCAGACTCACATATGGCTTCTTTGGGAAGCGCGGACCGCCGGGCTTTCGCTCTAAAAATCAACAGGTAACAAACTCCAGGTGGTTTTGATAGCAGGGTTAGTTTGAACTCTTCGCACTTCCCCGGAGGAACAGGACAGAGGGAGGGAAGGAGTCATGACAGTTGCAGGGGATTCCACAGTGCAGTGGAGCAGGCAGCCACATGTTGTGAATGGTAATGTGTGCAGGTTCACACAAACTGTCAAATGGCAGCCTGGAGGAAAATTTAAAAAAACAAACAAAAAAAAAACCTTTAACTTTTATTCATATAAATTGTTACAGTTGACACTCTCTGACAGTCACGTGGTTATTCATCCTGCTCTCATAAATTACTGCTGAATGTATCCAATGTGTCATTTCCTCCTCATAAGGATGCTGATTCTATATCTAGTGTTTGTAATACGACCATTTCCGGTTTTGTGTCAGGTCTGACTGGCCCGTAGAGCCGGTATAAATGAGCTGGAGGGATGTGTGGTCATAGTTCCTGCTGTGGCACTGACCAGGTGTTGAGGAAGTAAATACATGGAAGTCTATTGTGTAGTATGTTGCCTCTGTCGGAGTCATTAAACAGAAAGATGGCTCTCTTGTTAACAGTAGAATGGCAGGTCAAACCAACGAGTTGTGCACTGGGGTTCATTCACACTCTGAAAGAAGATTAAAAAGATAATTTTAGGTCAAAGATGGAAAACTGTTGTTCATTAAATTCACACTGATTCACTTAACTGATTTATCTTCAAACCTCCAGTGTTTTATCTGCCACAAGAAAAAGGTGCTATAATCTTGTTTTTCATAGCCAGGAGCAATCATGAGCACTTTGCTGTGCTGTGTGGAGCTGAGCTCAGCTGCTGGGGGATGTGAGAGAGTCTTTGGGTCAGAGCCTGAATCCAGTGATGAGCCAGCAGAGAGGCTGGCTGGAAAAAGCAGTTCTGTACTGATGCTTAGTGTAGTTTAATTTATTTACACAGTTTGTATTTGTGCATTTGAATGCAACAAACGATTGGTTGATATATTGCTATCGATGACTCAGAGGAAGATAAATTTAAGCTTGAAAAGTTGTTATGCAGGAATCAACTTTTTTTTTGCCAGCAGGCAAAGAAAAACCTGATTATAACTGCCCAACATGTGAAAAATGCTCCCAGAATGTAGGGATATGTGAGTCCTTGTCAATAGTTCAGTAACTTTTGAGGATTCAGCACAAAGTTTAGGACCCTGTCTGTTAAACTTGGTGCTGGGTTTGTTATGCCTCTGGCACAGAGAACACTTAGACAAACAAAACCGTTCTGCATGCTTGGATTCATGAATATTTAGCAGAACAGTGATCCCTAAACATGTGACCAAACCCACCACCCTTTACCCTGAAAGACTTTTAGGAGGATGTCACATGATCAAAATTTGACTGCGCTGCATAAGTGAGACAGATCACCAGCAGGGCACATCAACGCATTTATGGAGTATTTTCTTTGTTTTTATTTCACATTAAAATTGAACTTTAATCATGTCACAGCAGCAAAATAGATAGATAGATAGATAGATAGGTAGATAGATAGGTAGATAGATAGATAGGTAGGTAGGTAGGTAGGTAGGTAGATGGATGGATGGATGGATGGATGGATGGATGGATGGATAGATAGATAGATAGATAGATAGATAGTCTGAACATGAGCAGAGATGAACATACTGTATCTGTATGAACATCATCCAGTGAGACTACACTCTGACGAACAACGTAAGTTGGAGGCACTGTTTCAGATAATCGTTGGAAATAACACATTCTCCTCACATGAAAGAGACAATAACAGTCATCGGCACTCTTTGATTCAATCACTCTCCGCTCTGAGCCACAGTGACAAGAGAAAACCATTACTGAACGACATTAACGTTTCTCAATAAATCATCAGCAGCATCATCCTCTATATTTATAAAAGCCCTGACGTAAGTCACGACTCCGCTCTGTGCTTCTGTCTGTGCACCTTTACTGACTCGTCCTGTTTATTGTACACCATGGGCCTTTACAGCATTTCAAGAGAACAATTCATGCTGTTCATAAAGCAGCTGAAAGGCTGTGACACACACATGACGGGAGGAAAACAGCGTGAATCACAGCTAATACATTCAGAGAGGCTTGTATAATAAGGCTGCTCTGTGTCCACCACAATCACATCCTGTTCTGTCTTACCTGTCCCATCATGGTCTCCTTGTATTGTTTCTTCTGTGTGACCTTAATGGGCGGCAGCTTGGTGACAGCAGAGACCAGGAAGTTCATCAGGATGTCCTCACAGTTGGCCAGCTGGTCCACCATGCTCTTTAGACTAGTGGGCAAGTAGTTGGTGTACAGGAAGTGATAATACCTGTGAGGATGGGACAAAGATGGAGAGAGTCAGGCTTAAAGGCTCTCATGAACGGATAAAGCCTGTATTATTGCTCAGATGACTGATTGTTGGAGTCCATGGGCAGATTGAACGTCTGACTTATTGAAAGTGATTAAGCGTTGGGCTGCGGTGATTGGCTGACTTCAGCTTAATGGACTGCGCCCATCGCAGCTGAGTGAAGCCATATTAAAGCTGACAGGGCTGCGCTTGAACTAAATGTAGGAAGTATGGAGGGCTGTGTAGCAGACAAATTGACACTTTTTTTGGATAAAACATAGTCAGTGTCAAAACAGTGGTTTCCTGAGGCTGCGCTACACTGAACATCACACCTGCTTTCATAATCTACAGATCAATGCATCAAAGAGAGATGACTGAGCACCGGAGAGAAGAGTACAGCGATGCTGTGATCCCTGCATAACACAGAAGGAGAATAGAGGAAGTTGTAGGAATCAGGAGTGTGTCATACCTGTGATAGATGGCGGCTCCGGTCAGGACCATGGAATAATCGTTGGTCCATTTGGATGTGTAGCCCCAGCGCTCCTTGTTGCTGTCCCAGAAGTGGCTGCGAGCGGGGTAACCTACGATTCGCTCAGGAAAACTCTGCCACACGGTGAAGGCGAAGTCCACCTGGACACACACAAACACAGGATTCAGTGAATTCATTCAAATTAAAGCTTGATAACACAGCAAAGAGATGAAGATGTCAGAGCCAACTTTCAGGCTTTTAAAGAGGTGATTATAAGGGCTAGTCTTTGTTTTATTAGGAAGAAAACAAACTTTTCAGACCTTACATCATTTTATATTATGTGCACTTTTTTTTATTTTAGTCTTTTTATGTATTTAAGTATTTTTCTTGTGTCCAATTGCAATGTGAGAATGTTTAAAAATGTTACTTTTTCACTATTAGTTTATGTATTTGTACATACTGTGGGTGGTT
>JAVQJX010100076.1:0-10730 GCA_036025115.1 Ambassis agassizii | reverse complement strand
AAGTAGTGAAAATTAAAAGCATGTATCAAATTGTATGCAATATAAATGTACCAGATGATTACAGCAGGATACAGCACATACATATACAACTATTTTATTTGTACAAAAAGAAGTAGAATTCAGACAAAAGTGTAGTTTCCTAAAGTCAATCATAGCCAAATCTTATATATATATAAAAAAAACTACTAGGTGAAAATCAGCAACTTTATATGGATGACATGACAACACTCCAGAAGTGATGCTTAAAAGACTAAGATGGTGTCTTTTAACACTCAGTTGCCCATAAGTGAGATACTTTGGGATCACTTTTATACAAAAAGGTGGAGCCATGTCACCAATAGCAACAGGCAATTCCTTTTCTTCTTTTCCATTACAATAAACATCTTTCTTTTTCTCTCACTTTGCACTTACAATAGTTTGCATTTTAACAAACTTGTGCCAATCTGTGCAAAAGCTGCAAACAAGACCCATGAAATAGCTGTATTTTAATTAGGTGCTAAGTTTCAGAGGCTTTGTATGGCTGCCTTCACACTCATAAAGCTTTCTTGTCATGCTTAATAAAACATAGCTATCAGTCATTTGCACACACACTTGAGTGCACAGTCTCTCCTCCTCCAGAGGAACTTTAAAACCTGCCTGAGGATCACTTTGTGCTGCAGCTGCTCTTACGAATGCAGACATGGTCAGACTACATCAGATTTGAGGGTCTGTTCCTTTTTGCTCTTGAGGACGTCATAGATAAAATGATGAAACCTCTTTTTTAAACAGAGCAAAACTGCATACCAATGGTGGTACATATTTTTCAGTATGGGGGTTTTGGGAGTGAACGGTTATGAAATGCAAATTCAGGTACATTTGATGTAACAGTTAATACAGTAGCCTGCTACACTGGTGAATCTGGTGCTCAGAGGACCTCCAGGTAGATGCCTGTCTCTGCATCAGCACCACCCTGCACCTCTCTTATGCCTCTGACTCCCAGACCAGCTTGTCTGTCCGTTCCTCCAGCCTCTCCACCTCTTCTTCTTCTCTCCCCACCTCTTCTTCCCATTGGACAGATCTGCTAAACAAAAAAAAAAGAAGAAAAAAAAAAGAAGAAAGAACAGATGTTACTAATCCACAAATGCACAGATTGGGAGCTAAAAACGTAATCAAATACCTGCTTAGTGCGGACAAAAAGAGGCGTGCAGTTCTGGTATACAAGCTGGTAGCTGCCATTGGTATAAATGTGAGTCACTTCTGTGCAGTTAATGTAGAGAGGCATCCTGTCCTGATAAATGCCTAATTCTTCCGGGTACACAGCTGGAGGTCTGTTCAGGACGTGTCTGAGAGGAGCAGAACAGGTGTGAGAGTCTCTTAGGAAGCAGGTGGGATGAAATTTAAGTGAACATTTAAAAGTGCAGATTTGATTCACGTACTTTCCGGCTCTCTTTCGGCAGCAGAAGACAAGAAGAGACACGAAGGATATGAGCAGGCAGATGGCTACAGCCAGTAAAACCAACCACAAAAAAGGTGCCATATCTGTATATGGATGACAGGACGACAATATATCACCTTTCTGTTATCGATTATGGTTTAACTTTAGTCCTTTGATGCATGATTTAATGGATTTGTTTCTATTTCAAAAACAGTTTAACATTATCTTCCTTTATTTCCTTTTCGGTGTGTGTTTGATATGTTGCAGAAATGTTACAGTACCAGCACTACATCAGAGTGAATGAATAAGAGGGTGAAACACAGTGCTTTGAACACACCTTCTCCTCCCTGCAGCAGAATCAGGGAGTCATTTCCTAGTGCATTGAAAGCGAAGCAGATCACCCTCTGAGGTTTCTCCATGTGGCCTCTCAGAGTAGCTGTTAGCACACTGTGCTCTGATGTCACTGACAGGTTGTAATCTTGGGATGGAACAGTCCCGTTAACGCTCCAGGTGACTGCCGGTTGGGGGTTGGAGTCGACCGAACAGCGACACAGCACCTCAGAGTCCTCCATGGCACAGGCGGAAGAGAGTTGAGAGATGGTTGGTTTATCTGGAGGAAAGATGGGGTGCACTTCTTGTCAGAGGTGAAACAAACCTGTTAATTAAATGCATGGCAATGAATGCAGGATTACATTGTATGTTAAGAGATGTGGGCCGGGACTCTCCTCGACCGATCGGGTTCTGAGCCGAGCAGCGGACCCTCATATCTCGGGTCACATTGAACACCCGGATGCTGTGCGTACGTTGATGGAGATGCACGGTTCGGCCGTGTTGACTGTAGGACCAGCGGTACTCTGACACTGGGGGGTCAGCTTTACATGAACACATCAACAGGGCATTCCCCCCTTCCTGTACTGACAAGGATTGGACCTGAACCTTCACCTCTTTAGGTGGAACTAGGAGCATAAAAACAAAAAGGGAAGGTTGTGAAAAGTGAAAAGCCACGAAAAAAATGCAAAGTTAAAACGATATGCTTACAGGTCACGTGCAGATCCTTCGAAGCAGTTAATGATCTGACTCCTTGGTAGTCCACGTCACACCTGAGCTTGGGCTTCACCTGATGTGACACGGTGAAGGACAGGGAGGACACTAACATCATCCTGACGGGATCCTGGTAAAGTGTCTGAACTTCCCCAGGTTCAGTGTTGTTTAGCTGGACTCCATCCAACCTCCACCGCAGAACAGGAGGTTTTGCGGGGCAGTGATAGCTGACGGAGCAGTTCAGGGTGACCACCTGTCCCTCTGTGGCTGACAGCATGCCGCTGATAACAGGAGGCTCAGGGGTGTCTGTTAGAAAGGACAATAATTCATCATCGCTCCAGGTATCTGATTAATGTCCTCATAAAGCACAAAGTAGATATTAGCAGGTTTTATTTGTCTCCATTTTGCTTACAGGAACAATATTTGATGATTGATTTGGAGTAATAAAAATACATTCCCCACTCACCAGTAACATCCAGATTAAAGTTCCTTGGCTTCCCCCATAGTAAGTCATCACCTGTCTTCAGAGCGATCTCCAACACCCGTGGGTCATCCTGCCTGATCCTGTCAATCTTCACTGAGCAGTCACCGTCAGCGATTTTCCCAAATAGAGACGTCCGGCCTTGGAAGTCCCTGCTTATTTGATCTCTGTCCATGCTGTTAAAAGCAGTGCTCCGAAGAGGAAAAAAATGGCCACCACCTCTGAACCTCAACCGCACATCCACCCTCTCCTTCTTCCGTCTGAGGAGAGAAGAAGCCGGAGGGGTGAAGGAGCAGGGAATCACTACACAGGAGCCAACCAGAGCTTGGACGTGATCAGGGACTGAGGGAACAGGAGAGACAGCCCGGAGACCCCTCCATGAGGCTGCTGATGTGATGGAGAGCAGATTTAGTTTTAGCGATTGTATAATTTTTTGTCTTATTTTGGTCAAATGTCGTAACAGAGGTATATTTAGAAAAGGGAAGAGGGTAACTGCACTTGTAGGTCTGGGACTCATCTGTTTTTTTAATGCTCTGTGAAATAAGTGCATGGTTAGTTTTTTCACATGTATTTTGAGTATGGCATGTTTATGTCATTTTATGGAAAATAATAAATGAATAATATATTAAAGAGAAGTATTCCCGTGTGTAACTATCTATAACAAACAAAAAAAAACAAAATTTCTATTATAAACTCGAGGACATAACATTGCCTTTAAAAATTGTTCAAACACTCAAATAACTTTGCATTGCATTGTAACTATAAATATTGGCTTACCAAAAGTTAGAAGACACAGAAGACAGACAGCGTCCACATCCATGACTGCAACCCTGCTCTGCCTGCTCAGACAGGGAAGGATGAACAGAGTAACTTAGAGGGGAAGTTAGATTGTTTCATTGTCCCACTGGTGATATGACTTCACTTTGATGCCCCCCCCCCCCTTCCCCAACCGCGGTCTTAACTTTTACTAATGTTCGATCATTCCACCCTGCTGAGCTCTCTGCATGCTTCATAATGATATATGTACAATTAGCAAGAAAGAATTTGTATTTCAAACTTTGAAACAGAATAAAACATTCAAGTGGTGCAGCTTGTTGGGGAAAGGAAGATCTCAGCAAGAATCTGTGACATAACACATGACAGTGGGTGAGTCATTCTCACGCTGCTGGCCATTTCCTCAAAGGCTTCAACAGCTAAATGTGCTCATTTCTGATTCCCTCTGTCTGCACGGACTAGCTGAAGTTAACAAACCTCTGACATGGGGATAAAAAAAATAAGAAAGTATGATAAGCTGAATACAACAGATTAATGATTGACTTGTCTGCACTGATTTAGTGTTATGGGACAATAAACGCCCCTCACTGTAAGTAGGTCACCCTAACGGAACTGAAACAAAGGGGAAAAAAGTTTCATTCTTTAGCATAAAAAGTTTTTCACAAGGACTGTTGGACAAACAAGATGCAAATTATAATACTTGCAACTGTTAGTTAGAAACAAGTTGGAAAAAAGTTTCTGCACTGAACATTTTTATTTATAACATAAAAAAAGGTTCAAGACACCTGAAGGAAAAATGGAAGGCTCTGCAGGATCAAACAAAGCCGAGTAATCAGCAAGGTTTGAAGCCTTAACATTTTGAACTATGGACCCATTGAATGATTGTTTGAATTACTGCTACACCGCCCTGCACCTGAAGACACAACACACACACGATTTAGCGCAACTGCAGCACCAAGCAGGAGTGAAACCACTGCAGAGCATAATATCTATTTCAGGTATGTGTTTGAATGAATGTTTGTGCAGGAATCTTCACTCTTCTCTCAGACTGTATGTAACCATTCATAATTTGTGACAGCATGAACTCAGCTCAGCAGCTGCTCCGGTCTCAGAGAGACTTGCTGCTGAACTGGACCTGTGACCATCCAGCCCCACTGCTGCGTTGGCTGCGTGATGCTGAGGTTCTTTCCTCTGCATGCTACCTGTCTTTACTTGAGAGGTCACCTTCCAATGCTGTGGCTCAGGCTCTGGAGACGGTGTGTGCTACGGAGGAGAGCAGCAGAAAGTTCCTGCAGGTGCTGAGAGACGTGCAGGATTATTACTGCAGAGATCTGCAGGTTTGGGTCGATAAACACTGCAGGAATGACGCTATTAGTAAGCCAGAGCCAACACATGTGAAAATCGAAGGTGAGCTTTTGTCAATATACTTATAATGAAAAGCCTGTTTTATTTACTTAAGGTGCTGAGCTTTTGGCTCTTTTGTAACCCTGATTGTCAAGTGAAGTTATTGCTAACTGAATAACAGATATGTGAGAAAATTATTGCCTGTGATGCTTTGCCAAGAACTTCTTGCTGGCAGAGCACAGAATACAGGGGATTTCTACAGTATCTTAGGCATCATGAGTGCAAATGGCCACATTTTATTGGCTGATAGATTACTTGCCATAAACGTTTGCACAGAACATGACAGGTGTTTAAATGTTCTGCAATTGTAAAATACTAACATTATATGTTTACTCTTCAGTCATGTATATATGTTCATAGTATAAGACTCTTCTGATATCTACAGACAAGAAGTCTAAAAGCCCCATTTCTAAGCTGTTCAAAGGAAAGAGCAAAGGATTCTCCCTAAATCATGAGATCAAAGGTATGGATTTATGATCTGATTTGATATGAAGTTCTGATATCAAGGCATCTCTGTGTGTCCATGTAATTTTACCATGACTTGCATGTATTTCATATTGCAGCTAAAGAAGAACTGAAACCCAGAAGGACTCAAAAGTTGACCAATATCCGAGGTTTGTCAAAAAAAAAAAAGTTGAGATAAGGGACATTTTTTAAAAGGAATTTGCTGAGTAATTTTTCTGTCTGATGTCTCCATCATGAATTGCAGTTTCCATTTCTGCCCATAAAACAACCCTTCTGAAACGCACAGAGCAGTTAAAGTGTTACTCAGAGGGCGACGGAGTGGCTTCAAATTCGGCTTCTCATATCGAGATCCGCTACACAGACCTTTTTGTGACCGAAGATGATGACTTAGTTGACAGTAGCCAACACGAGTACTTTGACTTAGCAAGCAGACGAGCTCGCATCTATGTCCACCAGGCCTGCCAACGCATCCGGCCTTGTGATTTATTGAACCCCCAAGGATCAACGGGACGGCCCCCCAAAAGGGTTAAAGTGAAGGGTATTGCTGGTATCGGAAAGAGCGTAGCGGTACAGCGGCTGGTCTATGAATGGGCCATCGGGAAGAACATGCGTGACTTCACCTGCGTTTTTGACCTGCGCTTTAGAGAACTCAATCTAACTGAGGGATCGCTGAGTTTGTTGGAGCTTCTTGGAGAACGTTTCCGCTACTTGAAGGATGTCCTTCCTGATCTTTTCACCTCACCAAGCTCTTTGCTCTTCATATTAGATGGTTTAGATGAGTTTAAATTTACCTTGGATTGGAATGGTCCTGACAAAAACATTGATGTGAATTCCAAGGTGCCGGTGTCAGAGCTGATGGTGGCTTTGATCAAAGGAAGTCTTCTCCCTGAGGCATCAGTCATTCTCACAATGAGGCCATATACTGAGGCGCCCAAGCGTTTCTTCCAGAGATGCTGTGTGGTGCTGGGCTTTGAGGAGGACCAGGTGAAGGAATATACCATCAAGTTCTACAAAGATAGCAACATTGCAGAAAAAGTCTATGACTACATCGTGAACAATGACAACCTTTTTGTGCTGTCCTTCATCCCTCTATATTGCTACATCATCTGCACAGCGATGGCAGAGTTCTTCTCTTCAGGGACTCAAGGTGTTGGTGACTCAAAGTCTCTGGAGTTAAACCCACCCAAGACAGTCAGTGAGGTTTATTTCTGTTACCTGTTCACTGCAGTCAAGCATCATGCACTGAGGGGGAGTGCGGACAGAAGCACTCCTAGGTCTGAAGTTCTCGCCCTAGCTAAGCAACAACTGACAAACCTGGGAAGACTTGCTTATGAAAGCCTGCTACAGAGAAAAATCATGTTCGACAGGGCAGACCTGAAGAACTACGGTGTTGCACCTGCTGATGTTCAGGGCACATTTCTCTGTCACGTTCTCCAGCTTCTCAAAGAAGAGACAGAGATGTTTTCCTTCTTCCACCTCACTGTCCAAGAGCATCTGGCTGCCCTCTACTGCGCAATCAAACTCTTCAGCCAGGATGATGTAATCCAAGCTCTGGACTTCTGGTGCTTTGGGGTACGTCCAACATCTTCCACCGCTGCACCCTTGCAAAACGTAGACCTCAACATGGACAATCTGGAGAGCCTCCAGATGTTCACACGCTTCTTTATGGGGATGCTACGAGCACAGTTGGCCGGTCAGTTAGATGGCCTCACTGAGTCCCCGATGCAGGAAGAGGAAGGCATCCCTGCCAGGTTAGGTTTGTGGTTCCAAGACCAGTTTAAAGGCAGGAAGTTGGAAAACCGAGAAGCTCTGAATCTTCTCCACTGTCTGATGGAGTTCCACATGAAGGAAACGTCCAGCGCAACAGCACCTGAGATCAAGAAGCTGAACCTGTTTAAAATGAAGCTGAGCGTGGTGGACTGTGCAGCTATGCACTACGTGCTGCAGTTTTCTCCACATAAGCTGGAGGAGCTCAACTTGGGCTACTCCAACATTGGAAACAGAGGACTCACCAGGCTGGGGCCAATTCTACATCGCTGTGAATCTCTCTAGTGGGTGACTCGTTGTTGTTTTTTTTTTTAATTCAACTGTCAAAGAGACAAGTTAAAATTTTAGTAGTGTGGAATAAAAACAAGCTTTGATTCAATGTTCCTGCCTAGCTGATGCCTCTCTGTGAGGATATTCTATGTTTCCCTCTCTCTGCATGTGTGCTATGTCTCTGATAGACTGTCAGCCTCTCCAGGGTGTACCCTGCTTTCTGTCTAATGCATGCTGCGATGGATTCAAACTTCAAAAAAAAAATGAAAGAAAACATTGATGTTTTTCTATTCCCTTTCAGTTTGAGATACAACTGCCTGGACAGGCAAGCAGCTATTTTAGAATCCACAATTCTGAAATCAAACGAATGTCAAGTCAAGAAGCTGTTGTAAGTTATTACAAAATATGACTTTGTTATTTTACATAAAGATTTAAAGCTGGATAAGAATAACGATTATTTTATTTATTTATTTTATTATCTAGGCTATATTAAGAAGACTTTTTCACATCCTGTCATTAACTGTATAATAATGGTGTTTACTACAGGATGAAAACTTCAGTCATACTTATAATTTGCACATATAATAACTGAATTCAAATCTTTTTACCCCTTTGAATAATGTATATTTCTACTTTTGTATACTTGTATTACAGTATGTGTGGTAATAACCTGGGTCCAGAAGGTGTTTTGGAGCTGTGGAATGCTCTGGAGCATAACACCACTGTGGAAGAACTCTATCTGGACATCACCGGCATCACAGAGAGAGGAACAGAAAACATCGTCAACAGTCTGAGCAAAAACACGTCTCTGAAGACGTTGACGTAAGTGAAACACTCACAAAGTTCTCCTTGGAGTTCTCAATGTGAACACTGCCATCTAGTGTGAGTTTAGACACTGATTTTCTCCCTCCTCCTTCAGCATTGTTGGGAATGACATTGGAGAGGCAGGGAGGAAGAGGCTGATGGAGCTGGAAAGACATCGACCAGGGCTCAGAATCATTGCAAACTTTGTGGATGACATCGGGTTACTTCAAGCCTACCTAGACTGGGTGGAAGAAATCCGTGCAGACAGAGACCAGATGGACTCTGTGAAGAATGCAGACGCCCTGCGGTCAGTGCTGAATGGGCTCCAGGTGGCAGGAGGAAAAGTGCAAAAAGGAGAGAATGCAGAGAAGGCCAGGGAGCTAAAGACACAGATCGAGGAGTTGCTGAAGTCCTCTACAGATCTGATAGGGAGAAGATGATCAAAAATGATTGGCCTAACAATAATAACTGTGACTTCTGTCTCAAAAAGTTGGATACACATTAACCACTGTCTTTTGTTTTGGATGCTTTGATAACAGCTTAGCTATATCTCCCATATTATCAGTTTGATAGTGATTTTGCAGTGATAGCAAGCTTCAGAGGTCTGCTGTTAAATGAACCATTACATCTGACTTCAACTGACTGATATATATCAGTGATCGTCGGCACTTTACATGCAGAAAATGCAGGCCAATTTAAGCATAAAAGTGCAACTGCAAAGACAGAGTTGTCACAAAAATGTTTTGCATATTGAGATACAGAAAGGTGAAAACATTTCTGATACTGACTCCCCTCAGCAGGGAATACTCTACAGTCCAAAATGAAACTTTCTGAAATTATTTCTGAAATTATTTCCGCTCTATACTAATAGGGAGACAGCGACAGACCATTGTACAATGCCTGTGTTATTGAATGTTTGTTGTTAAATTGTTTAATAGTTCAGGCACTTTTTTGATGGAAAATGCAATTGCTCTGGTAATATTGTATGTTTTAATTTGCATTGTTTCCTTCTTGCTTCTGCTTCTCATTTTTCGTTATCCGTTTATGACGTGCTGTTGACCTCTGGGTCAGGTCATCCTTGTGAAAGAGATCCTGATCTCAATGGGTTTTTCTATCTGGTTAAATAAAGGTTGAAAAAACAGAATAACTATGCTCAGTGGTCGCCAATGTGAGCTGTGGCAATACATGACTCGGCAAAACATATGGAAGCGATTCTCCCACTAAGGCTCCACACTGTTGAGCACCGTTTGTTCTTTGTTAACACTATGAGTGAATGGTGACTACACCAAACCAAAATCAAACATGTAACAATCAATGGAAAATCCTTGTAAAATCATCAAATGCATTAAATAAATGACCTATTTGCTACCGTGGTCAAACGATTATTTACTAGTGTACTGTGGGTAAATCTATATGAAAAAAATGAAAATCTTACATGTATAAAACCATTTGGGCCCAGATTATACTATGTTCTGGTGCAGGCCATTAACTCACTCTCACTGTGGCTGTACTGGGTGATCAGACCTGTACAACAGTTTCTGTTGCATCCTGCAGTGCAACGGGAGAACGCAAATATTGTAACTCCAAAAGCCAGCTCAATGGCAGCAAGGCCAGCATCTTGAGACTACAGGGAGAGTGAAGATAAGTGTCAGAATCAGGATACAGGATGAACCGAGGAGCATCCATGAATATATCAGAAAGATATCCCCTGAGATGAACTGCTGAGAGAATGCCTGAAGCAGCAGAAGACAGAGAAAGATGAGCAGAAGGAGGAAATATCATGGAAGAATATATCGCTGAAAGTTAGAGAGTCATTCTGTTACTATCAGTCATTTAACCTCCACAGCAAAGTTAAAGATTCTTCTCATGAACAGTATAACTGAGTGAAGTGAATTTTAACAGCACCTACAAGGTAAGGAAACAGGCTGGTGATGCTTAACAGCCATTTTTTTTGGTATCATTTAAATATGTGTTGGTGTTTACCATGGAAATGGTTTGATCTACATAACAGACTTTCTTTCTGCAGACAAAAATGACTAGAGCTCTGACTGTGCATCGTATTGGCTGTTTGCTGTAGTTACAGTCTGTTAACATCTGGTTTGTAATTATATCAGATATTTTGCAGTGAGCATTCAGGTAAAAGGTGTTATTCATGTATAATATTTTATAATCATATTAACAACATGGATGATTACACTGTAACCAATGGCTGTAAAAATTACAGTAAAATTTTACAGTAAGAGATTGTTTTTCAATAATACAGTAAATTACTGTGGACCGCAATGCATTGTGGGGGCACTCAGAAGTTTG
>JAVQJX010100033.1:0-15634 GCA_036025115.1 Ambassis agassizii | reverse complement strand
TTAAATAACATCATCTTTTATAGTTTAAAATAACTTCATCAGGGACCGTCGACCCTCAGACACTTTGACAAGATCCGATTAGTCGACTAATCACAAAAATAATCGGTGACTAGTCGACTGTCAAAATAATCGTTTGTGGCAGCCCTAGTGACTTCACAGAAGAGTGTTAACTCTTTGTCCTGCCTTTCTGCTCAGTATGTTTTACACAGAGATACAGAACCTGTGATGCAACAATTACTAAACTACAAGTGCTGGTAAAGATGGTAAAGAAATCATTTGGCTAATCTTGGCTCTCACCTCCAGGATGTGAAGATTCTTTTTTCCAACTTCTGACTTCTTGGTTTCTTCCTGATGGAGGCGAGATGAATGCTCCAAGTTTTTCTCTTTCTGCACTGGGACTTTGAGCTGTGCACACCGAGCCAAAAACCTTGAAAACATTTAGGAAATATACTGCTCAGCAAAAAAAATCCATTCTTATTAGATATGACTCATATTAGACATTCATTTTTTTGTTCATTTCTATTTGTAGTTTCATGATAAATAAGTCAATTAGATTGCAGTTAAGTAATAACTTGATGTGATTTCAGCAACTTTCAGTGGAAATTGTATCATGAATCATGATGATACAAGAAGAAACAGAAGCAAATGAACCTGGAGTAAATACATGTACATGTTCATATGATTTACATATTCAAATGCATGGAAAACCATAATTTACCATCATCCCACTAAATGTAATTAGCTACACTTTACAGTTTTGTTTTCAGTTATTGGAAATAAGTCCCAGTACTTTATTTAATTTATGATTGTATGTATAATAGATTTCTTCACCTTTTTTTCATGATGTTCAGATGTTCCTGGCTCTCCTTTTTCTCTGTTCGCCTCAAAGGGAGAGTCGCTCTGTCAACACAAAAAACTTCTAGATTTATGAACTCCTTACTATAAATTTAAGTTTCCAGAATATATGCCATAAAGAAAAGTGTGTTACTTAAAGCATCACATTCAGCTGCTGATGAAACTCACAGAATTGACAAGTCCATGATGTTCTCCAGAGCAATCACGGAGGACCTCGGCATTGGCTGCCAGTTGTCTGGAACTTTATCTTCGGCTGTCAGGGTCAGAAGCAACATGAGCAACATGAGCAAATACACAACGTCGTCTTAATATCATGATATCAGGTCTCCTAACCTTTCCTCTTCTGTGCTGGTTTGGGGTGTGTGGTCTTGTCACGGCCCTAAAGTAAAGACAGTTATCGTTTACAGCAACACAGCAACCCAAGCAGACGGTATGTTCCACTTTATCTTACCTGCTTCGTTATTGTTTCTGAGTTTTTTCCCGTTTTCTTCTTGTTTTTCACGCTAGGTGCCTTTGACGGTGCTCGGCTAGACCCTCGTACTGGCTTCATGTCTGCGTAATGTTAATAGCAATGTCTAGTGCCACTCAGGCGAGTAAAACATTAAAGTTCTTGACATTAAACAACAACATTGACATAATTCAGAGGGGCCTCTAAAAAATTGAAATCAAACTGGACGTATTTGTTTCAACTTCCTACCCGAATTTCGCGCTGCTGTTTTTGAATAGTGCGCATGCGCCAAACATTTTTAAGTTTAAACCCGAAGTACTGGTTGTCAGGCAGAACAAATTCTCAAAGCCTGTCAATATTTATCACAACTTTAAATGCCACTGATGCACACTAACAAAACTAAGTGTATATATCGATGAAGTAACGCGTGGTAAATGCAGATTGTTTCATTAAATGAGGCCAATAATGTTACCTGCAAGACGACACTCAGGGGTAAAGTTTCACTGAAGCCCACACAGCAGCGGTGACACAACTAGTGTGAGATTACAGTGAGCATATTTCTAAACCAGCTTTTATACATTTTATAATATAGAGCTTTTTATGAAACCACAGGATAGTAGTGTTTTTGTTTGTTACAAAACAAGGTAGAAATGTTCTTCTATCTTTCACATTTATTAGCAGTTAATTAGACAGAATAACCATCATCTTGAATTTCCCTCGGGATCAATAAAATATCTATCTATCTATCTATCTATCTATCTATCTATCTATCTATCTATCTATCAAATTCAAAACTCAGTTGAGCCATGTGGAACTTAAACAAAATAACCTCATTTATTATTTTGCAGAAAGTGGACAAAACATGTTTGCATTAAAAATAACAACAATGAAACAAAATCCCCAAGTATGACTGAAAGTTGGAGCAAAATTCTGGTTGTTCCTACAGTGGTGTAGTGACTCGCGGTTTGATCTTTAATTAAGTTCCGTCCGTCAGATCTGTCACACCCTTGATGGAAAGTTAAATTTGCCTGTGAAGCGTCCATGATAGCGCACATCAAAGGGGCTGAGCACCTTCCTGATCCCCATCATGTTGCCTTCAGCTACCTGCTTAAAGGTCCAGGGATTCTGGTTGTTCTCCTCCATTTCATGTTCCTTCTGTTTGAATTCTTCGAGACACTCTCTGCTCATCACCTAAAACAGAAGAAAAAATGATAACATTATAACACATTTGGAAGAAAAACAAACAAACAAACAAAAACATATGGAGGGATTTCAAATTGAGGGAGATTATCACTTTCAAATATTGTATAGTTTTTCTCACCTTAGCAGGAAAGGGCAACTTTTTTGCCACTTCAGTCAAAAAATGCTGAATCTCCCCCAGCTCCACCTTTCCTCCCAACTCCACAATTAAACGTCCATAACGAACCGGAGTCACATAGTGGTCAATGGCTCCCTTGCCACCACCCATGCGCTGACCTAGACCTTTGCGTGTGATGGGCTTATAAGGGGCATTGATGCGCCACCGGGCAAACGTTGTCTGGGAATCCATCTTACGGTTGATGGTTAGACGTATCATTTCTAAATGACCCCAATGGAGGTAACCCCCTCCCATAGCCTGAGCAGAGAAAGACACACAGTGGGGGAAATCACTTTAAAAGTCACACTCAAAACGTCTACTTCCCCACATGAGTTCAGTTCTGTGTGTGTCAGAAAGATAATTTCCCACAGTCAGATGCTATTGTTCATATATACCAGACATATTTATATAGGTGCAGTATTGATAAATATATCTTTTTTTTCTATAACAGTGTCTGCAGGAAGTAAATGTGTCTCACCACAATAGCATACTGTCCTGAAGTGAAGGCATTTCCTGCCCTTGATGGCCCTTGAATATCTTTAAGCCTTTTCATCTCTTTCCTGACTTTTTTTACGTTAGGCACTTTGTTCAGGAACTTCAGTTTGGGCTTCTCTGGCATCACCACACCTTCAGAAGTAAAAGAATAAGCAAAGAACAATTGAATTTAGATTTAAAGAATCCAAAAACTATCAAATATAGAGGCCTCTGGAGCTTATATGTTGCCTTCTCTTGTTCATATTTATCACAACATTAATGTGAAAGTTATAGAAAATGGTCCACCACAAAAAAACAAACAAACAGAGAATTATTAATTTTTACCACTGTAGTCTGGAGGCATTTCAAATGTCTTCATCCCAGCAGCAAGTACTTCGAAGTGGCAACGCAAAAGACCTGTGAAGACAGGAGGTCTAGGCATGATGTTGGCAATAAAGTAGTAGAAATATTAGGTGATTTTGCAACCAAGACAAAAAAACTCATTTAATTAGCTAGTTCATTTTGTGTATTTTTGTTAAGACAGATTCCTGTCTCTACATAGAAACTGCTTTTATCAGTGATGAGATTTTGCAAAATGTACTTGCTGCTTTATGCATTCTGCATATATTTTATTGTTGGCTTCTATTGTTACCATTGTTACTCCACATTGAGTGTCCTCTAAATACTATATGAAAATGTACATGTTAACGCTTCATTTTGACTGATATTCAAATCTGTAATGTCACTGATGTCACTATAACGTTAACATTATCTTACCGTGTTGCGGGGCTCTACACATTGCGGTCACCCCGCCGACGGCAAACTTCAAGAGGGAAATCATCATGTAAACGTTGAAGAGACGACCACAAACATCTGACTGTCACAGCAGTCCCTTAAACGCGCATTTCTTGTTGATAATTACTCAGTTTGTAACATGCATCACGCTAAGCACAAGGTCGCTGACATCGCTGGATCACTTCCGGGTCCTAGCGCTAGGCGAGAAGACACTTCCTGTAGAAGCACTTTCACAATAAAGTCACAATCCTACCGTTTTCCTGTACTACAAGTAAGTCACTGAAAAGAGAAATCCCTGCTGTAATATTTTTTATAGCCATTTGTGCTGATGCAGGTTTAATGATTCCAGAGTCTTGAGAGATCGGACAAATGCTCACTGAGATGAAAATATTTTTCAAATTACCTTTAAGCTACATGTGTCCTTAATTCTTTCAAGTAAAATAGATTTCTTTCAGATTTATGCAGTGGAGGCACCGAATAGAGGGTAGATGTTGCCCCGGCCACTAATCAATAATACGAATAACTCACAGACTGTCTTCCTTTCAGTGTAAATAACCATCCATGTCTTTAGGATGTATAGCACATCAGCAGCATAAAGAGAGACCACACACAAGCACAAATCAATGTGGCAAACAATAACACAATGACAGTATAAGGTTTAGGAATTAATATTTTATTACAGCGAGACATGTATTATTGGATAACTGTTGGATGTATCCTGCTCCTACACCTGTTTCCATGGGAAACGTCAAAATGGCACATTTTCACAAGAAAAAAAAAACAACAAACCAGACATAAGTCATGCAAGACATCATAATGGGAAAACATGAAAATGTCCATCACTGATAAAAAAAAATCCTCACCAGAGGTCAAAACAAGCTAAACAGCTGGAGGACACAAATAGGCATCATATAGTTTGTAACTTGCTCTAAACATACATCTCTAAATCTAAGACATCTTTACTTACAATATCAAAACACAGTCAAAGCTTTTCCACAAGTGCATCAAGCCATTCAAATTAGCTGAATCAGAAGGCCACACAGCATGTTGCTTCTAAATCCCATGGTAGAGGAGATCATACTTGGGAATATTTTGAGGGTCAATGGGACTCTGTACAATCATTTTCCCCCTCATGGCTCCTCTGTAGATCACCTCAATCAGATCGATAAAATCTTGCTTGGTCTTAAAACTGCCAACAAATTTTGTGTGATCTGGGGAGCTGTAAAGCAAACAATTAAAGGTAATTATCTGTTACAGTTAATAAGACCACTGTGGCTCTTTCAAAGCAGTGTGTACATCTAACTTACATCCGTACAAATCACTCACCCATAATCTACTTTCATGTGCTGCCCGTTGAAAAAGAAAACAGTGGAGGGGATGTAACTGATGTCGAAGTATCTTGTATAAATGGGAGCTTTATCCACGTCGACAATATAAATGGACGCCATGTTACTCAAGTCGTGGGCAGTTTTTGAGAGCTACGAAGAAACAGACATGAAAATAATTGATTAATTTATAGAAGCTGATCATAGCGCATTTATGTGATCGTAAGAGTAATGATCCTGCTTACAATCTCATCCAGCTGGAGACAAACGGAGTCTTCATCCCGGCCGAACCTCAAAACTAAAACCTTTTCTGCTACGCCTTTAATAACTTCATCTATATCTTTTTTGCAATTCAATTTAGGTAAAAACAAACTCATTTTCGAGGCTAACAGGTTAGCTTCTCGTGTTTTACTACCAAGAGGAAATTATGTCACCCATTGGGTCCGACATTGTAAAATATCCGCCTGGAAACGACATAATTCTATGCTTCCGGGATTAAAATTTACAGATGTTTCGCATACAATAAAAATCATTTTTACATAATTTTGATGCTATTCCGCGTGTTTGAATGTTGTCCCGCTCATATGTTTTTTTTAGAGCAGGCTTTCAATGTAATGTCGTGTTGTGGATTTTCACTACGACACATTATAGTGTAACGCCGTGTGACAACGTGACCTTCCCTTAATATTTGACAATCTTGTACATGAGAACATGTGAACTAGAAGCTTTCAGTTATTAGCATGGAACCTGAATTACACCTATGATACTGCACATCCAGGAAAATCACTTTGGTAAAGTCTTGAGTGTCGTTCTTTGCCTGAAAGCATCAACGACAGTCCACCGGTGACGGATTATTCTTTTTTGGCAGTTTTGGTGTTTTAGGGAGAAGCGCAGTTTGGTATACTTCAGGGCGATGTTACGGTTCGTCGCCAAGCGGGGAGTCGGTGTGTTCTGGAAATGCAGTAATTGTGTGTCATATTGTGTCACCAAGACACATGTCAGAAGTTTACTCCCGCTTCAAAGCGCCGTCCATCACAGAGTTTCCATCCTTCCTCGTCTTTTCACCACGGGGAGGCCTGTGGAGAAAGATGTTCTGTCTACAAAAACAGATAAATCCGAGGATGAAGAAGAGACATTGGATCTGGACAGATGGAAGTCTATAATGAGATCTCAAGCTGCTTTTGAAGAGAAACAAGTCGATAAAATTGAAACGAATGATGACAGCCAGAAAGAACCAGGAGATGATGTTAAGGAAGATTTATCACTGGAAGCAACAAGGGATCTGATTGTGATGTGGCGGCAAGCTGGGAGGCTTGTACCTCAAGATATCACCAACGAGCAGCTTCGGGAACTGTCAAAGCTCACCACCAAGTCCTCCAGGAAGAAGTACCTAAAGTACTTGGCTGTCAGGGAGGGCCACAAACTGGCCCGTAAGGATAAGCAGCAGCGGAAGAAGGCTGAAAGGGAGAGTGCTCTATTGAAGAAGAGAGAAGACTGTGACGCAGAAGAAGGGGATGATCCGAGGCAATTGAAAAACACGTTTTTCCTCCAGTTGTGGAGCCGCAGTATGGACAAGCTGTGGGCATGGACGAGTGCCCAGGCCATGATATATGGTCAACCACTGGTGTTTGATATGAGCTATGAGTCTAGCATGTCTAGACAAGAGCTGAAGAATACAGTGTCCCAGCTGATGGAGGTGGAAGGGTGGAACCGACGTGCCACTGAGCCCTACCACCTCCACTTCTGCAACTTGCAGCCAGATGGTCTCTACATGCAGGAGCTGCTCAAACGGTATGGTGCAGAGACATGGGACCGCCTTCTCATCACCAGCACTCCCCACCGACATGTAGACCTGTTTCCCCATCAGCAACTTGTATACCTTACTGCAGACTCACCCAATGTCCTTCGTACATTCGACCACTCCAAAGTTTACATCATCGGAGCTTTGGTGGACCGGTCTATCCATTCAGGCTTGTCATTGGCTAATGCTAAGCGTCTGAACCTGGCTACAGCCCGTTTACCACTCGATGAATTTCTTTATTGGGAAACGGGAGGAAAAAATTTGACGCTGGACCAGATGATCCGCATCATGCTCACCATAAAGGATACAGGGAAATGGGAGGAGGCATTAAAGTTTGTGCCTAAGAGGAAGCATGATGGCTTCTACCAGGAGGAGACGAACATTGACAATAACAGAGTCGCAGGTATCACAAATCATAGACCAACAGAAGACGGTAACAAGATGTTAAGGTCTGGAGAGAGAAACAGTGGAATGACATTTAAAAAACAGACTATTTACAAGTCCCCTAAAGGGGCTGTGTTCCCTGGACGGCTGAGTAACAGAGACAACACACAAGCTTCAACCAAAGTACGGACATCATTTAAGAGTGCCGTAGATGGAAAAAAACATGCAGGCAAACACAAGCTGTGGTGGCAGGATGAGTGACATGTTGTATGTTAAAAGTCATGAATAAAATGTTGAAATGTTTTGGGGGTTTTTTGAGTTGGCTTGCAGGATTACAAAGACACACACAAGGCATTTTAAGAAAAAAGTAGAAACTACTTTGGTCTTTATTCAAGTCTGACAGAAAACAAATACAAAAAGATGTACAGTGTGTTTCCACTGTCAGTGATTCAATCATCATTATTACAAAGAGCAAACATTTTCAGTAATACTAGTAGTCATTTTATAATAGTGTATGCTGATGGGAACAAAACACTCTCACACTACAGTTTTCATAATTAAAACAAAAAACAATCTGAATGCAAATATCATTCAATGAAAACCATTATGGCTTTCTATAAATAATACAGCTGCGCAATAATGCACATTGTACCATCATTCCACTTCAAATACTCTGAATACTGAATATTGATAATACATTTACAGCAAGAAATATATTGAATATATTAATAAAATATATTGATACACATTTCTAGAAATATAGCACCATCATACTGATAACTTATAGAGACTCCTGTAATATAGGAGGCATCTTGACTAGTTGAACTGTACAGTCACAGTGCAATTACTTTCATCTCTTCAACTTCCTGTTTATTCCTCAACAGGCAGCTCCTGTCTCAGGCTCACAACTCACATTACAGCTTTTGTGTATCGTTTATGCATATACAATTAAGAGACACCCAAACAGTATGAAAATGTAACACTGCTCACCCTGACCTCTCATCTCTGTGATCAACATTACCTCCCATAGTTTAACCCAGACTGAAATACATTCTGTTTTTATCATAAATAATCCTGAAGCAAACAGTTCCATTTATAGCCAAAAGGAGAAAAAACAGCAAGTTAATATGCATTAAAATAATTACCTGAAATGCTGGAAATCTAACGATCATAGTTGCTGTTCACCATAAACACTAGCAACCGACTGTTTCTGATAACTTGAGTCACTAAACACAGAGCATCAACATGTCCCAGAGTAAACTCAGTCATTTCAGAAGAGGGACATTTTGCCCGTCTCTACAGCACCAGGATGTCTCCAGAACATCGCTCACAGCAGTTAAAAGTAATGTTCTCATAGCGGGTATACGGGTGGAACCTGCCGATGCTCTTCTTACTGTTGAGAAAGTTTGGAGGGGTGGAGTCACTGAGTGGAGGCTCTTCCTTGTGTTCTGAGCAGGAAATTGGGTCTAGTTTCTTCAACACCTAAGAAAGAAAAGCATTTTGGATTTCTCAGGATATTTACACATATGTACAGAAAAATAAAACATTTAAATAAGTGGTGTAAAGCTGTACCTTCTCAGCCATCTTCTCAGCTGGTGTACTGCATAGCTGCTCATCTTTTGTGTTGCTGCTCTTCACTACACTGTTGACACTGGTGTTCCCCAGCAGGTGTGAGTTGATGGCATCTGCTAATTTGTGATTGGCTGTTGCCAGCTCTCCTGTGCTGAGAGGTTGTGCGCTGGGGTAGTAGGTCTGCTGCCTACCCCACTGCAGAGACACCAGGAGCTGCTCCAGAGATCTGAGGACAAAAAAGCACATAGCTTCAGCTCTCTCTCTCTGAACACCCAAAGGACCTTTGGTTGAATGTGATTGGCAGCCAGTTGTCCACTGGACTCTTTCATTCATGGCGTAAATCTTTTGTGACTTGTCGGTTATTAGTTCTTCAATGTTACCTGTGGGTGAGCATCATGTCCCTGGAAAACTCCTCTCTTTCTAATAGTAAGTCCTGGATTGCTCCTTGAGCCTCTCTGGTCTGTCTCTGTAGAGCTGCTCTGGCATTTGTCAGTTCCTCAGCCATGACTCTGAAGAGACATTAGTATATTCAAGGTAATCATACCTAGTGTTAATGAATTGATTTGTGTAGAAGAGCTGGTGGTTTTAAACATCTTATTCTGTTTGGTTCTTCCTTGTCATTTCCAGCTATCTGTGACAGACACACAATTACTTGTGCATTTCATACCTGCTGGCCAGGAACTTGCTCCGCCAAACGTCACATTGAATGCTCATTCGTTCCAACTGCTCAGCAGTGTGTGCTAGATTCCGACCCAGAGCCTCGTTCTCTAAAATCAGCTGATTTTTCTCCCGTGACAGACGCTCAAAGTGGTACTGAAGATCATCACCCACAGAAGCCACCAGCAGTTTCTTTAATTCACGGTTGACCTGACACAGAATTAAAAGAATTTAACAAAAGATTTAAATTACACACATTTTAAATACAGTCAAATTAATTATTTGTGCCATACCTCTGTCTGTACCCGGAGCTGATTAGAAAGGCCTTCTTTATCCTGCAGCAGCCTGCGTTCAGAGTTTTGCAGCTTCCCCAACTGCACCCTCCAGTCTTCCACTAGAGGCAGAGGAGGAGAACACTGTTCCTCAGCATGGTGTCCAGCCTCACCTTTCCCCTCAGCAGGTCCTGTGCGGGTGCTTCGGCTGATAGCAGTACGAGGTACGACAATCCTCACAGCCTCTACCTCTGTGCATGCCTCTCGACTCACTTTGCCAAGGTGGAGCACCCCAGGAGGCTGGGGAACAGGGGGCGCTGTATGATGGGTAGATTTTGGGCTGTGTTTTGGGCTTGCTACTTTAAGGAGGGGAATATCTTGTGGACCTGATGGAAGTGAATCTGTGTTAACTTCCAGGGTGGTGGCTTGCTTTTCAGTTTCCATGCCATCGCCAGCACCTCGGATAGGCACGCTGGATGAAGCTAGGATATAAAACAGAAATATTTACTTACATTTATTCGACTTACTGTTCACAAAACCCAAGATACTTGCTTACACTAAGACGTTTGCAGAATACACATTATAATGTTACTCAACAAAACGTAATCTAAGGTCTGTATAGATAAAATGTGTGCGTGATGCAGACAACAGTGAAAACAAGTTATTAGCGTCTTGATCAAAAGGGCAAAGCAGCATTTTTATGACCGGCTGCTAATGTTAGTGAGGTTTATTGCAGCTTGCTAACCAGATAAGACATGAATACATAACTGCGACGGAATGTAAACAAGAGGATATTAACAAATAATACATAATACATACCTCTCACAGCAGCAGTCATGGTGGAGGTGAAGTAGTCGCGTTACTCTTCGTCCTGTGCTAAATAACAGTGGGAAATATATTAACACCAAGAGCGTTCGGTATTTCTGTCGACATTCAATAAAGAGTTAACAACCGAGGTGCAGATAACGTTATGTGATAACGGCGCTAACTGGCTAACATAAGTAGCATTGCCCGAAAGAAACAAAGTTCTCCGGTCCAAGTTACAATGACGTTAAAACTGTCGAGAGTAAATAAGAAAATAAACGCCTCAGAGTACACAAAATAAAATTCAAACGCTTCGGTCAAAATAGTAGATAACATACCGGTTAAACCGTCGTAAGCAGCAGCAGCTGTTGATTTTGTAACCGGAAACAGTTGGCCTCTCACGAGACTTTCGGAGAATATTTTCCCTGCACTTTGACTTCCAGGTAAAGCTTCCGCTTACTGCACCGCTCTTCTATTCTAAACTCACTGGCCAAGATGGGGTCACCGATCATGTATAAACACCTAAAAAAAAAATTTTAAAACCCTGAAATGTGTATTTTCTATCAGAAATCTACTTTTCAACGGAAAATCAAGAGTATACAAGACAGCCTGTCAAAGGCACCTAGGATTTCAGAAACCCATAAACAACCGCTCTGCATGCACGAAACTGATCTCCGATCGGTTTCGCCTGAGTTCTCCCGGTAAAATCACACCAACAACAAAACTTTGAACTGATTAAGGGTCAGAAAATGTACATGCGTGTGGTCGGTGTTGTAACTGCATAAATATATCCAAACGTGAACAATCCGGAACCGTTGTGAGTAGTGAATGCTTGCTACACGGATGGAATTATTGTTGCCACAAACGTTGAAAAGCGCCGCAATGATATTACTTGTGTTTCTTGTCCAGTGGTTCAAACGTCAAACGTGGTTTTAAACGTAGCGAAAGTTTTGTCCTTTAATCTTGTCTTTTAATATTCCGAGTGGGTGTCGGTCCGTTGTTTGTATCAATCATGGGAGTCCACGGACTGTGGAGGCTGCTGGAGACTACAGGGAAACCCATCAACCCTGAGACACTGGAAGGAAAGATCCTTGCTGTTGGTATCCTAATTGGGAAATGATCTTTTCCTCTGTGAGAGATGCATTAATTGTACCGTTAAGCCATATAGTTTTAACCTTAACCAGACACCCTCAGATATCAGTATTTGGCTGAACCAGGCAGTGAAGGGAGTAAGGGACCGTGAAGGCAACAGTGTCCAGAATGCCCACCTCCTCACTCTCTTCCACCGCATCTGTAAGCTGCTCTTCTTCCGCATCAAGCCTGTGTTTGTGTTTGATGGGGAGGCACCCTTGCTGAAGAAGCAGACATTGGTATGTTCATTAGCTGCTGATCATGATGCCACTGAAAGGGATTCCTGTTCATTTATTTCGTTGGGGTCTCCTGTAGGCTCTGAGGAGGCAGAGGAAGGAGGAGTTGACCCGTGAGTCCAAACAAACTAATGAGAAACTTCTTAAGACATTTCTGAAGAGACAAGCCATCAAAGCTGCACTTGGAGATCACAGGTGAGGGAGGGAGGACAAATAAAACAGCACAGACACAAAATCACATTTAAAATGGACTTCTTATCCAATTAGAGCATTATATATTAGTTTAGTCATAGTAATCCCAATGCTGCTGTCAGAAGTATTTCTTTTATTTCATTCCTTCCACAGTAAGGATCCTCTTCCCAGCCTCTCCACTGTGAGGAGAGATGAGATGGATGACATATATGTTCTTCCTGCGCTGCCACCTGCAGAGGAGAAGGACAACACCAGGTCAGAGACAACTAGACAAGCTTTGTTTTATTGTCTCTTGTGCGTAATTTGGGTTCTTAGTAAAACATTGCAGTACATTTATCCACTGCCTTTTCACCTCTAACACAGACACTACAAGAATTTCAATATATTTCTTCTCACAGTTCAGAAGAGGAGGAAGAGCAACAGTCAGGGGACATTCTTGATAGTTATTACACATATCAGGTAATCACCATCAATTCAAGAGCATCAATCACACTTTTTCTGAATAGAGATAAAGATTTTTTTTAAAACGGATTTGTTTTTTGTACCTGTACCTGTATAAATAAATCACATTATTTCTTCTGTATGTTAGTTTCTATTATCAGTAAAGCTTTCCTTGTATGATTGTTTTGATATTTAAAGCCATATTCCTTTTGGAATATCAGGGTGAAGTCCACGAAGACCCCAACTCAATGGACATCAACTCAGAAGAGTTTGCCAGCTTGCCTCTTGAAATGAAACATGAGATACTCAAAGACATGAAGGAGTTTTCCAAAAGACGCCGAACTATGTATCAAAAACCTCCAGAAGTATGTTTCAGTCGGATTCACCTTCAGCCATTTCCTCATCTCAACACTGACTTCTCTTCGCTCCATCTCAGCACTCAGGAGACTTTTCACAGTACCAGCTGGCTGGCCTGCTGCACAGGAACCGGCTGAACCAGCGACTGGAAGGTGTGGAGAAAGAGATGAACCAGAGGAGTGCCGGCGCTGCTCCACAGCTTTACCAAGAGGATGGAGACCAGCAGAGTCACAGTGTGGAGTCAAATCGACTAGTTTCAGAAGACCACTCCCACTATATCCTTATTAAAGGTGAGGCAGCTTGCGGTGTTAACTGGATTTCTCTTGTACATTTTCAAGATTATATATTAACACACCATGTCATTTACTCCACCTGTATAGGCACCAAAAAAAACACAACCACAGAGAGCCAACCTGCAGCTGCACCTTGGTCCGGGAGCTCCCTGTCAGGCTGCAGAAAACAGGCGAGGGACAGAGCAGAGCCTCTGTGGCATCCCATCGGTGAGGAAGAGGAGGAAATGGCAGCATCCATCCCCTCTATGTCAAAGCCATCTCAGGAAAATACATCTCCCCCCTCACCTCGGACACTCCAAGCAATCCAGGCTGCAATGAATGATAGCTCAGATGATGAGAAGGTGGAGGACAGTAGGAGGGATGGTAGCGTATCTCCACGTACACTGTTGGCAATTCAGCAAGCTATGATGGAAGAGGACCACAGAGCAACTGAATGTGTAACCAACTCATCTACAAAAAGTCAGGAGAATGTTAATCTTCCTGTGCCACAAGTGGTCATCAGCAGCTCAGAGGAGGAGGCAGTACCTCCACCCAAAGAGCACCCACCCTATGTCAAAGATAGTTTGTTTGCTAGTAGCTCTGATGATGAGATGGTGGAAGTCATTGGACAGAGAAATAAAGCACTGCGTTCTGCAGTGCTGCAACAACCTTCAACGAAAGAAGAAGTGACAGAGGATACAAAGACAGGAAGTAGTTTGCAAACAGAGAAACAAGGAGAGAATAATGAACTTCACAAGACAGAGGCTGAAGTCCATCCTGTACCTTTGGAGGACACGAAGAACAAGATCACAGAGTCTCTGGAGAAGACGAATGGAAATGACATTAAGTCAGAGAGCAGGGAGGACAGCGAGTCTGAAGGTATGAGGTGGTTTGATAGCATTCACCATTCATAACTTAGAGAGAGATTAGTCATGTACTTGGATGTATTTCCTCAGAGAGCTTCATCGAGGTGCCCGAAGAGGAGTTCAAAGAGGAGGACGCAGATGGAATAAGAGAGATGGGCTCTTCTGATGAAGTTCCTACAGGTGGGACAATGAAAGAAGAAAAATCAGAGGAGAGTTTGACCGAAGCTCCAAGCCATTCAACCATGAGCTCAGAAGAAGAAGAAGACGATGACAGAAGAAGTCAGAATGAAGAGAATGAACTGCAGACGGGGACCGAGGCTGAACCCACACAAAATCCAGCAGTCAATGAATGGGAACACTTTGACATGGTTAGTGTCTGTCAATATTATAAGACTGAAAATTGCATTATGTTTGTTGCCTCTTTTTTTTTTATAACTAAAGAACTAACATCTACCAAAACAATCATTAGATGCTACCCTGAAAAAAAGATTAAACAAAGCAAAAAGTACACTCATCTATGTAATATTTTAGGGGTCTACAACAAGGCACAGCAGAAATTCAGACCGTGATTTAGTGTCAGTGTGTGTTGTGCTGCAGGGTGAGCTGGAGGCTCTGGAGAGCTCGCTACAGGTGGAGCAGAACAACCTGCGTGAGCAAAAACAGCAGCAGGAGAGAATGGCAAATACAGTGACTGGGCAGATGTACGTGGAAAGCCAGGTAAGACATACAGACACACATAAACCACACGCTTAGTGTAACCTCACAGCTGTCCTTAGGGAAGCAGAAGCAACACACAAAAATCAGCGTGTGAATAAACATGCGCACACTCTGTCACTGAACTGAGATCTGAGAGCAGGTGTAAGCCCGACAGGAGGGGGATGTGTTTCTATGTGGTGTCTCTGCCAAAATATTCAGTGACGTGCAGTCACCAACTCAACTGTAAGTTTAATCAGTGTGTTGATTGGTCTATACATTCACAATGTTTTCTCCTTCATAAAATTAACACTGATAATTAAACCTCTCAAGAGCCTGATCTTTATTGATCCCAGTTTGTTTTGATAACGAGCTGCAAAGACAGAGGATTCTTTCACATGCACATAATCCCCTGAGCCTGTTCAGACAAAAGGCCTATAACTGTAACATCACACTCTGACGGTCCCCAGAAAATCAAGAGGGATTTTATACACACGGCTTTGCAGAGATGTAAAAAGTACCAGAGACTCATACTTGAGTAAAAGTACAGATACTCTACCAAAAAACTACCTGAGTAGAATTAGAAGTCTTCTGTAAGCACAATACTCAAGTAGAAGTATAAAAGTATTCAGTATTTTTTGTACTTAAGTATTAAAAGTAGTCTGCAGCCTTTAAAATGTACTCAAGTATGAAAAGTAAAAG
>JAVQJX010100021.1:0-10058 GCA_036025115.1 Ambassis agassizii | reverse complement strand
CACTAACACAAAAAGTGTTACTATGTATCAAGAAGCATTTATTTTTCTATATGAGATAAATTGATTATTTACTGGCACGATTGTAATGTTAATCACTGATGATGACTTAAAAATAGATGCATTACCTCCACTGAGCCCCAGTCCAGTTCCTCTGTGTGTGATGGACATCATCATGGGAACGGACCACCTGAAAATAAACATGGTTGAGACTCAAAACTGCCACAAGACTTTTGTTTAACTTCACATTAAAGTGAATGAAAGCTTACAAATACTTCTATGCAGGCAGCAATGAAGCTGATGTGCTTACAGAGATTATGTTGAAACAAATGACATCCCTCGATCAGAGATAACGCTTGAGGGAGTGTTAGTGTCATGAAAATTATCCCAGATAACAGAGAAATACTACATTAAAAAATGAGCCAGGAGCTAAGCCAAGAAATTAGAAGACACACACTGAACATAAGGATTTTCTTTACTGCAGATTTTATGATTCTAATAACTGCCTGACAGTACATCAAGGTGCTTATTGCACTAAATCTTAGGCAATGATGGCTTGTCCTGCTGTTTTTATTAGCATGATAAGCCAGCAGGACCTCAGAACTGCCTTTAGCAGTGATATGATTTTCAGCTCGAAGCCACAGTAGATTTGTGATGCCTTTGAAATGTGAACTTAAATTCTAAAATATAAATGAGGAATATTATTTTATTTTACTTCAGAAACTGAACCATATATGCGTTTTAGAATCATACATCATACTCTATTGACCCCTGAAGGGAAATTACAGGCGACACAGGCAGCCATGAGCAGGTGTGGAGGGGGGGATACAGAGCCTTGCTGAAGGGCACCTCAGTAACTCTCCGGAGGTGAGCTGGCACCCACCTACCAACCCACCTCCATGTGTCCAGGGCTGGACTCGACCCTCCATTTCAAAGTCCAATGCCCTATGGACTGAGCTACTGCTTATTTTCTGAACTGAGCAGCTTTCAGTACTTACTTGTAGATGGTGATATGGGGTGATATAGGTCGGTTTAATCTGGTATTTTTGGCCCAAAACTTGTTCATCTCCTCCTTAGCTGTGGTTCCCATTGGAACAGCACTGAAGAAGATACAAAGATTTTGAGTAAAATGACTGCAGTAGCATAATTTACAGCCTTTATTTATCTACTCCAACATTATAATAATTCATTACAATTATACACACACTCTCTTTTGAACAAACACAACTTACTGTCTGTAAAGGATGCTGTACTGTGGTTTGGACAGACAGACGCCCTGACGGGCCAATGTCCTACAGGAGGAAAATGAAAGTGTTAGATTCATGTCCTCGTCTACAGTGAAGTACTTGACGAAATATTAATTTGTACACATGGAATATTTTATAATAGGACAGAGCAGGCTCTAAAAGTGACAAAGGACACACAGAACACATCACTGTACACAGAATAACACATTAGGTGAAAAATTAACAATAATGACAAAACAGATGCGACATTGTGATGTGCACATGAAGCTCTGCTTACAAATGATAAACATACTTACACGGCAAGGTCATATTGAGTATTTTTAAGATTCTTTAGACTCTTAATACTTGTTACAAAATCCTGCAACAACAACACAGCTTAGACTACAGCAGCGCTTAACCTGCAGCTTTTGTGTAAAGTCAATCTTATATGTGTGAAGGAGAAAGATAACAAATAGATAGAGCGAAAACAATGCCTTGATTATTTCAACTAGCAATAATCTCTTTTACGACATCCACTTGAGGTCGAGCGGACAAACTGTCTACTTTGGAAAGTAGAGAGAAAGTAAGTTGTCTGTGGTCTGTGGTTGAGCTGTCAGTTACACCATGCTAATCGTGATAAAACCTCCCGTTTAACAATGATCTTTTAACAAAGTCGAGTGGTAAAGTGTCTTTCAAACACGCATGAAAATGCAAATAATATAATGGTTTATGTTTATCGTTACTTTAAGCAAGAGACAAAGTCCACTTTGATAGCTTTCACCGAGAACAGCAAGCTACATAGCAAGCTAGCTAACGCTGTGTCGAACCAATTTTACCCTACAAAAGGACAATAAAAGACGGTTACGAGCTACAACCGGTCATACTATCATCACATCTACGTCCCCTTTTATTTAAAACGTCTTTATGCCCCGACAAGTCTCGAAACAGGGCAGGAAAAGCTTTCTCTCAACCGAAAAGTTATGTAGCACAAACATACTGACCTTAAGAGCAGCGCCATGTTTGACAGGAAGTGGGAGGAAGTGACGTAGGCGGATGTTGATTTCGTAAGGGTTTTTGTGAGAATGTTTTTATAAGCCTTAATTAAAAATGAGATTTTTTTCCTCTACAACACACTGAGTTTATCATGTTTAATATTTTTTTCATATAGTTAGTTATTTGTATATATTAAATAAATAAAATAAATAGATAAAAAATGATATAATACTAAAGTCTGGTTT
Source organism: Ambassis agassizii (assembly GCA_036025115.1). Taxonomy (NCBI): domain Eukaryota; kingdom Metazoa; phylum Chordata; class Actinopteri; family Ambassidae; genus Ambassis; species Ambassis agassizii. The sequence continues at coordinate 7,597 of JAVQJX010100021.1, read as the reverse complement.
TTATCTGCATTCAGTGTATCAACAAAAACATCAATGCTGCTTTTCATCAGGTCATTTAATTAACTTTCAAAGTCAAAGGTGTCATTAAATAACAAAAGGTCACCTTGACCTAAGAAATAAGAGAATGGTCAGTGGGAGAAAGACAGTGATGGACACAAACAGATGCACTCGTGTCTACTCTCAGGTAAAATATATCCAAAGAACGAAATAATATTGGAAGACAAGACAGCTGCCCACACACAGAAGGAGAAGGATAAAAGAGTCAGGCACCTACACCCACATTTATCCAGACAGAAAACTGGTAGCAGGGTTAATGATACCCAGGAGCAGCCCCAGACTACCCTCTCAATTGCCTGTTCTTTTAACATTTTACAAAAGAACATGTAGACTTTGAAGTAGACACGGCTTATGGTTGGTTATATGAGAGTTGGTTATAACTGTAATGAATTTTTTAGAATAGTTTTCACTTCACCTTCCATTTTAGACTGAAAAATGTCTGGATAAATAGTTTGTACAAGGAGATTTATTTCATGACATTAGGTTAATGAGTGTCCAGTGACTAGAAAGGTGCATATTTGAGTAGATTAGTCATTATTACTGCAGGTAAAAAGGGGACTGAATGTGGGATTTAGAAACTCAATCCAGTAGTCACTATGATGAAGAGGTTTTATTTGGTAAAACAAATGACTTCTTGTTTTATTTACTGCAGCATCAAGTGAAAACATCAAACAATATATATATAAATTAAGCTATGTAAAATGGGTCCATTGAACTTTTGTCCGTTTTTCACATTTTCCTACATCATAAAATGTGTGGGAAGCGACGTATACAACAGGGATGTCCAAACTATTCCACAAAGGGCCGCAGTGGCTGCACTACATACTGTAGGTGTGCGTTACTGTTGTTCTACTGGAAATGTTTTCTGACAAAAGAAAAGAACTGAAAGCACACAAAGGGCCGCAGTGGCTGCAGGTTTTTGTTCCAACCAAGCAGCAGCAGCACACCAGATCTGACTAATTCAATCAACTGATCTCAGTCTTCAGACAGCTGATTGGTCAAACTGTGTGCTCTTGGCTGGTTGGAACAAAAACCTGCAGCCACTGCGGCCCTAGATATTTCACAGTTGGCATTTTTTAGTGTCTCTCCTGATTTTTTTTTTTCCTCATATGACTGCTGGTCACATGTGAGTCAATCATGGCCTCCTATTTGTGCTGTGGAATTTTTTGTTGTTTGCAGAATCTTGGCAGTGTAAATGGATTGTTAACTGTTTGAGGGGAATAAATTGACTTTCATTTTGGTAAGACTAAATCATATGTCATTAATGGGCAGTTCCAAATCTGATGATACTTCCTGTTACAGTGTCTGGCTGTGATGAATGGTGTTGTTTTGGCAGTTAGAGAAAAATCATGTACGAGTTTCTTTCCTTTAATCTTAATTTAATCTAAAAAATAACAATATTCACATCTCATTCCTTTAATTCAGCTCCGATGATCTGATGTTTTTGCCTGCATTGGAAGAGGCGACTCCCACTGCTTTTCCTACAGAACCGATCAGACTTTCATCAGGGGTTTGAGTGTATTGATTGACTCCTATCAGAACAGATTATCTGTCCCCGTGGAGTGCATTAGTTGTTGTGCAGCGCCTGCAGTATTACAGTGATGGTGCATTGTTTGGATGGACTTTGTCTTGCAGCAGTTTTCTCTGCGTTGCGTGTGCATCCTCATTAGAAGGATTACAGCCAGCGTTCAGATTAGCAGCAATAAAGACCATCTGTCTGGCCTGAACTCGCACAGAGCGGCTGGGTGGCAGCCTGTGAAGGTCCTGTAAGGGTCTTCTTGACCCTGCTCACCTCCATCCTGTCTCCCCAGTGCTTTGATATCCATGGTGCCAGTTACAGAGTCTCCCATCGTGAAATCCCTGCTGTGTTTTTGGAAACTATGAGTCATTTTTAATCAGATAAAATACTAATGGGGCTCTGTGGTCAGTTCTTCAAAAGCTCTTATTAATGACAGCCAGCAGGGAGGTAACTCTTGTATGAGACGTGTGGGGAAATGTGCGCAGAATGGATTTATTTGGGAATGTTTTATTTATTGTGGGTGTTTTGTTTTGGCTTAGAGGATATTTTTGAAACTTCCAGCATATTAATCAATAATAAATTAGTCACTGTGTCTTCAGTTTTGACCTGACAAAAACCCCAAGAAAATAAGAGTTTTAATGCTCTGCTCTAGATTTTTCTGACTCCAGGTTGCAGAAAATAACTTCAGTTGATTAAAAGATGATCTGCAAAAAGGATGATAATTGTTCTTAATAATCTTTAGCAGCCACTAAATTTGTCACTGCATCTTTTTTTTAGATGTTGCCACTTTAGACATGGATGAGCTGTTCACACAGTCTGCGCCCTGTTAACACACAAGAGAAGACGGTACAGGAAGTTCCTTATTAGGGGAAAGACCTCACCCTCTGATGGATACTGGGGGAACGCTTCCATTATCTTCATTTTTAGGTCACTTTTTTTTTAAATTTCTTCCCACACATCTTTTGTTTGCTTAACGGAGTAGAGCAAGAACTAAAAATAGTCAATGAATCATCAGATCTACCTGCTGGTAAGAGGGAAATATTTGAAAAAGCGTTTCCTCGTCTGTCTCTCAGCGTGTGTTTTAGTTTGTCGTTAAAGAAGTGAAACCTCTGAACAGCAGATAAGAGCGGAGGTGGAGGGGAAAGCTGGTCAAAGTTCAGCTCTGTTCATCACCTGTCAATGTATTGAGATAGTCGCTGCGACCTCCAACCTTTGACCTCTCTGTGGTGTTGTCATGTAGCTGTTAAAGGAGGTGAAGTTACACAGAGAGAGAGAGAGAGAGAGAGACGTAGCAGTGTTTTGGGGATTACTAGGCTATATTAAAACCTTCATCCTCCTTAGACTGATCAATCTGCAGGACCGAATGCTTGCTTGCTAACAGTCTGCCATCATGCTTTTATCAGCTAATTTCAGTGCAGAGACAGTTGTCCTATCTGTGCTGTATACAGCCTCCAGAAGCTCTAAAGTATTACTGCGATGTGTTTACATCATATTGTACAGATCAATATTAAGAGCAGCATCCAAGATGGCTGCAGAGTTGCACACTCAGTCCAAACACATCTCAACACTCACAATTTTATTGACAGAATTCTAATTAAAATAAGTTTGTTGCCACCCCAAAACTTACAAGTTCACCTAAATTCAACTAATAATCAGCAGCTACCCAGGAAAAGTCTGACACACAGCCAGGAGCCGGCGTCAATATATCTGTCATGATGGTTCAAATGTAGCTAGGCTAACACATCTGTGTCTCTCCCTCAGGCAAAGCGGGCGAGCCGATCTACTCTCCTGGTCACAGCGGCTCGCAGACGACCTCGCCCGTCACCCTGCCGCCACTTCGCAACAACAACCACAACCCGCTGACGGTACGGACACACACTCAGATACCCAGGCGAAACATTCCGAGGATGATACAACTAGCTCTGTTCTTATTTTCATCTGCCATGCTTTTATTTTGAAACTCACGTTTTGATTTGTGAAACAGGCTCATTGCTATGCCGTTAGCTCAGTAAAGCAATGAGCCTGAACAGCAAATCTGTGGAACGGTCAGCTGTAGCCACGTGGCTAATAATAGCCTCCTGCTCCAGGATGCTTTAAACAGCTGATTGGTTTATAGACTGGTGTGAAGGACACACACACACAGGGTTCATGACATAAAGGAACTGATGCAGCATTTGCTCCATTACCCTGCCTACAATATCTTTTTCATTGGGGCTTTACCTCTGGTAGCATTAGCATCGTTTCCTGGTGCTTCTTAGCAGAGTTAATGAAATATTAAACAGATCGAACACACACAATCAGCCGCAGCGAGTTTGGTCTCTCGCTCTTAACAACAACACATTGAATTATGGAGCAGCCGGATTTGGAAATATGCAGCAGGTCAAGTTCAACGTGCTATCAAGAGTTTGATCAGGTTTTGCAGCTTTCAGGTCAGACGCTGCTTTGATTTGTTGTTCAGACAGTTTAAAAAGACGAAAACTCTTCTTTGTGTGGTCGTCGGGTGAGGAAGCACACAACGGAGCTGAACCCTACACATCGTTCTCATATGTCACTGTAACTGTTGACAAAACACACACACACACCTGGCTGCTGTGAGGTTTCATGTCTTGCTTCACATCCTTATTTTTACAGCATCACTGATGGGATTACACACACACGCACGTTGTTGTCTTGTTGTGGTCTTTGAAATGAGTCGCTCTGCCACCTGTGTGTGTGTCTTCTGAATGGACCCAGGTGTGCTGGTCACCAAGGCAACAGGGAGTGACTCACTGTGCAGGAGACAAAGAGACATAATAAAAGAGTGAGAGAGAGAGAGCTGCTTGTTAATCTGAAATGGGTAATTAGAGTCTGAGGAAATTTAGTAATCTGTGGTGGGTGTTAATTATCTGCATTTTTGCGCACATCACACACTATTTTTAGAGCAGCTTCAAGAGAAAGAAGTCAGCAGAAAGAAAAACCTGAATTACATCTCACAAATATGTATCTAATAATAACAAATATTTAATAAAAACAATTCATTTTTGGACGCTGAAGTCATGAGAAATAAATGAAAAATGTTCAGATGTAAAATTTTGTTTCCCTTTCAGGGAGGCTCTAAAGCCGCCATGTCGGACGCTGTCCAGCTGTCATCGCAGTCACAGGTTCACGTCACCCAGCTGTACGAGGAAAACACCAACAAGCGTCCAGTCCTGACCTCACAGCCCAACGGCCTGGCTCCGCTCGGCTCCACCCGCCCGGGCCTGCCGCTGCCCGAGCGGCAGACCGTGGCGACGGAAGCCTCGCACCACTGCCGGCAGAGCAGCGCCACCTCCAACAAGTCCACGGACAGCAAGCCAAAGCCCAACTCCATGTCCCCGGAGCAGGCCATGAAGCAGTTTATGTCCAAAATGTCCTCGTTCGAGCACCACGAGGTGTTCAGCTACCCCGAGGGTGAGCCGCCTTCATGGAGAAGCATGTTCAGTTGGACTTCTGTTTGTTTATCATGCTTTTTTCTCTGCAGTGTTTTTTGTCGGGCCCAATGCTAAGAAGAGGTCAGGAGTCATGGGTGGAGCCAACAATGGCGGTTATGATGACGATCAGGGCTCCTACATTCATGTCCCACACGACCAAATCTCCTACCGCTACGAAGTCCTGAAGGTCATTGGCAAAGGCAGCTTTGGTCAGGTACGACCTCATACGACACAGGATGTGTATGCGATTGCTTCATGTGGTTCAGGATCAGGATCAAGGATTTGTCCTCTGCTCCTCCCGCAGGTGGTGAAGGCCTTCGACCACAAGACTCAGTCCCACGTGGCGCTGAAGATGGTCCGCAATGAGAAGCGCTTCCATCGGCAAGCAGCGGAGGAGATCCGCATCCTGGAGCACCTGAGGAAGCAGGACAAGGATTCGAGCATGAACGTCATCCACATGCTGGAGAACTTCACCTTCCGGAACCACATCTGCATGACCTTCGAGCTGCTCAGCATGAACTTGTACGAGCTCATCAAGAAGAACAAGTTCCAGGGCTTCAGCCTCCCGCTGGTCAGGAAGTTCGCCCACTCCATCCTGCAGTGCCTGGATGCGCTGCACAAGAACCGCATCATCCACTGCGACCTCAAGCCCGAGAACATTCTGCTGAAGCAGCAGGGACGCAGCGGCATCAAGGTCAGGGCCGCCAAGTCCAGACCTCAGGGAGCTCGGTCCATTCCTTTAAAAATGAGTAAACCCATCTATCTCCTCTGCAGGTCATCGATTTTGGCTCCAGCTGTTATGAACATCAGAGAGTCTACACCTACATCCAGTCCAGGTTCTACCGGGCGCCAGAGGTCATTCTGGGTAAGAGCACAACACAGGAAGGAAGACGGAAAGCAATGTTTGGTCTTGGTTAAACCATTTGATTGGTCTCTTTTCAGGCTCCAGGTACGGGATGCCCATCGACATGTGGTCTCTGGGCTGTATCCTGGCAGAGCTCCTAACCGGTTACCCCCTCCTGCCGGGTGAAGACGAAGCCGACCAGCTAGCCTGCATCATCGAAATGCTCGGCATGCCCAACCAGAAGCTCCTGGATGCCTCCAAGCGGGCAAAGAACTTTGTGTCATCCAAAGGCTACCCGCGGTACTGCACCGTCACCACACTGCCCGACGGTACCACAGTGCTGAATGGCGGGCGCTCACGGCGAGGGAAGGTTCGCGGCCCGCCTAGCAGCAGGGACTGGAGCGCAGCACTGAAGGGCTGCGACGACCCGCTTTTCCTGGACTTCCTCAAACAATGTCTGGAGTGGGACCCGGCGCTCAGGATGACGCCCAGCCAGGCACTGCGCCACCCGTGGCTGAGGAGGCGACTCCCCAAGCCGCCAGCAGGAACCACCACAGGGGAAAAGACCTCCAAACGGGGCATCACCACCACCACCGACGGCATCTCCAAACTAACTACCACCACCTCCTCGACCACCACGTCCTCCACCTCCAAAACCAGGACTAACTTGGCAGCAATCACCGACGCAAACGGAAACATCCAGCCTCGGACGGTTCTGCCCAAACTGGTCAGTTGAGATTGAACGCACCCCACTCGCTGCGGAGGAGAGGAAATCTGTGCTCACCAGCTGGACCTGAATAAAACTGCCCAGTTTTACCGAGCGTTTTGGTTTTTGTTCAGCGTTGCTGGGGTGCGTTCAGGACAAAGTGGGTGTTAGAATGTGCAGAGCGGCCGGGCTGAAAGAAACCCGATTGACGAGCTGGGGTGCGTTCAGACGCCTCAGATGTCCAGTCCACAGGTTGGTGGAGCTGCTCAGACAATCAGAACACAACCTCACAAACACATCAGGAACACGGTGCTGTCGGAGGGAACAAGGCTTTTTAGCACAGAATCTATTTAGGTAATCAGTTAGACACCAAAAACTACTTTTTATGACTTCAGTCTTACAAGGTTATATCTACAGATTTAACCTTATAACACTAAAGCTAACGGCTCGCTAATGATCAGCTGCTGGTCTGTTTCATGTCGCTGTGAAACAACTCGTTTTGTGTCGCTCTTCAGTGTGGGATGCGTTTATTAATATTTTAATAATCAAAGAACCCCGACTGAACCATCTACCTGTTAGCTGGCTAACTTTTGTAGCTAGCTTCTTGTTTTACAGTGTGTTGGCTAGCCTTTGTGATCCTGCTAGCATAGTGCCTGTCAGCTGCCTATCAGACAGCTAGCTGTCATTGCTACCTATTTACCATTTGACTAGCTAGCAGTTAGCCTAAATTGGTCAGCTAGCTATAGATGGCTCACTGTTTGCCTTTTTTTGGCAGTCTGGTGGCTAGCCTTAGCCTTTTTTTTAGCCATAGCTAGTTAGCTCTCCACTGCCCAGCCTTACAAAGCACAGACAGAATGATGATTTCTATCATTTAGTGTTATATTGTGTTTTATTGTTTTAATGTTAGCAGATTAGGTGGATGAAGATTATTGAAGGAGACAAAAAAAGGTGAAGAACATAAAGAAAGGTGGAGTAAAGGTGGATAAGTCAAGTTTAAATCTAAGGGCTTTGTAATTTAAAAA
>JAVQJX010099896.1:0-13225 GCA_036025115.1 Ambassis agassizii | reverse complement strand
GTAGGTGTTCTCAAAGTCATATCTGTGTTGGGCACCATGATTTATTGCTGACAGTGTCTGTGACAATCTTTCCAGAGCTGTGACAATAAATCACTGCTATTATTAACACAAAAAGAGGTATGAAGACACTTTTGAAAGTGAAGTATTGGAGACACGCAGACTGATATAACATTTAAAACATTCTGCAGTTAACTGAGGATGAAATTAGATGAAATGAAAAACATTTTTTTTGGGATCCACAACATCTGTCAACATCCTGCCAAACAATATGCAGCAAATAATTTTTTGTTTCTCTTCAAAAAGCACATACAGTATCTATGTCTCACTTCAGTTGATAAATTGAAACTAGTGGTGGCACAACAGCAGGGAAGTCCCGAGTGAGATGGCAGAGCTGTGTGGCGGCTTCAGCAGCAGCGACAGATCTGGGTGTGCCCCTGAATGTGCCCCTCTCTCCATATGAGATCATATGTTTCAGATCTGTGTTTATGTGTTTGTGGTTCTGGGCGTGTGCCCTGTTTTTCTGAATGTAATGTTTCTCAAGTTGTTTTGGTTATGAGGAGCACCTCAAACCTCAAAACTGGGAGGAGAGGGCACACCTCAACTGGCACCTCAGTTTCTACCTCTTCAGAACAGCTGTCCTTTCTACATTTTAAAAACACACACACACACACACACACACACACATATACACTGTACAGTCAGTGTAAATAAATGCATATTTCTCTTGCCCACTAAAATAAGCAACATCTAGCCAAGCAAGAATTTTCAGAATAACCAATTTATACATGCACTACTTATTCTGAAACTTCATCTGAAATGCCCTTCAGGCTTATTGGCCATGCGTCACTTTCACACTAAAATTTCACAGTATAAAAACAAAATTATTAAACAAATGTAGCATGTCGAAAATGTTCCTGTCCATCTCCTCAGCTACCTGTATATCTTCTTATTTTGTTTGTAATCCTCAGCAACTGGCCTGATATGGAGATATCATCACACACACTGACCCCAATATGTCTCCAGGATAAAGTGAAGCCGTCTTAATAAGAAGAAAAAACCTCTCAGACTTGCTCTCGTTATTCCTGCACGCTTCCGATCTTTACAGCCACATATGGTCCACAGTAGTAGCCCACTGACCTGTTCCTTCATTTTTGATGTGGATTTGCCAGTTCATAATCAGGGTGAGTGAATGAATAAGCAGTGAGAGGTGCTGTTGCATCTCTCACTACACAAACCTTTTTGCAGAAACCTAATATTCAGGAAGCACAGATCTTAGCCATACACAAGAAAAAAAAACCTTCAGCTGATCCTTATCTCGTTTACATTTGATTTATGTGTTGCTTATGAGGCCACTAAGGCTAATAGAAATCCCTTCACTGTTTACACAGCAGTACTAAATCAGCAGTTATGTAATATAGGACAAGAATGTAAATACAGCCCAAGGATGCTTCAAAAACTAAGCAAGAGTGATGACAACTGTAATGTGTGAATTTCAAGCCATCAGGCTGACTGAGACCAAGGATTTGTGACAGAATGTGCATTAAGATAGATAGATACACAGTGTGTGTGTGTGTGTGTGTGTGTGTGTGTGTGTGAGTGTGTGTGTGTGTGTCCTTTGCTATTAAATTATTAGCTTGACAGGGAGTGTGTTTGAACCTATACGTGAGCGTGCACACTCTCTGTAGATGCACGTGCTGCAGATGTAATATGTGTGTGCTTGTGTCTGTTGTGCATGGATGAGTGTGCGTAGGCAGTAGCGCTGAGAAGGTCAGAGGTTACTAGTGTTTGTGTTTCAGTGTCAGTGAAGTGTGCTCCAGGCAGAGATTTATGATCATTGTGTCTGGGAGGCTGCAGAGTGGGGGATAATGAAGACGGATCAGGGTGCTATCTCTCTCTCTCTCTCTCTCTCTCTGGGCACCACTGGAAACATGGCCTATGGCCCCCGCCATTCTAGTATCATTAACTTCAGCCTGTGACATCATAACGCACTGGCCTGACAACAATCCTAACACAGTGTGCTCTCACAGAAAAAAGTCAAACATAGAGAGGCAATTCCTCACAGGAAGTCATCCGGCGAACACAGGCATTGTTAGGCACATAGCTGTGCAGCTTCTCTGGGTGTGTTTATGAAGATATGAAATATTCATGGAAACATCGAATCTAGTCGTGTGTTTCCACTTTAGATTCAATGTATTTGCATGCACGGAGCGATGGAGTACAGGCCTGAGGCTTGCTGGCAGAGGAAAAGGAGCAAAAGACAGAAAGGAAAGAGGAAAGGGGGGATGATGGAGGGAGCAAGAAAGGGAGGAAGTGAGGTCAGAGGGGTTAAAGGGAGATGGAGAGAGGGGCTGGGGAAAAGGGGGGCAATAGTACAAGGAATGTGAGAGAAAGAGGTGTGAAATAGAAAGAAGGAGGGAAAGAAAACTTGGAGGTTGAGATGGAGTGAGCCATCATGCAATAACGGTGGGGAGGTGAGAAGGGGTACAGAGAGCTGGTGCCTGTGGCGGCAGGTTTCAATCAGTAACAAGATGCCTATAATGAGATCACTATTTCCCCACATTCAGATTGATGTCATATGAAGTTTGGTGCCGCACCGACACAGGCAGGGGGACACAGGGCGAGCGCACACAACCCACTCAAGAGTCATTTGCGCACACACACACACACACACACACACACACAAATGTACACTTGCTTGCACTTTCTTGGTTAGAGACTTATACACACATCCTGTGAAATGAAGGAGCTCATTCATCCCGCCTGGCAAAGAGTGCTCATTTAGAGTCCAACTGCCTTGAAGTAAAAACATACACAGAGGAATACTACTCACAGGAAAATGAGTTACTCATGGCAAAGGAGAAATGTATGTGTTAAAAACCAAATGGCATATATACCACTAACAAAAACAAATGAACACAAAATTTGGAACAAAAACAGAGAGCGCCAAGAGCTGTTTTACTGCAGAAGAAACTAAAGGAAAAGGAGAGACGGAGAAAATAAAAAAGTGTGCGTGTGTGTGTGTGCTTTTGGTGCATATTTTAGAGTGCATTCAGAGGTTGTTGACACAGCTACCAGCGTGTGTGCCAGCACTTGAGCGCTCTGCCTATTCCCCAACATGTGTGTCCAATGAAAGGTGAACGGTTCTCCTGTCTATACTTTCCTCCAAAAATCAGCCATGATGTCACCATGAACCCATCTTGAACCCACCTCTGTCAAAAAGCATTACTCCAGCCCTCTCTCTCTCTCTCTTCTTGCCTCATTTTCTGTTCCACCTCTCCCTCCTTCACGCTCTGTTCCTGCCTCTCAAATTCTTCTCTGAGAACCCATTCTTTTTTTTCCTTTCATTTGTCCGTATTCTCCAACATTTCCCCTCTTTCATCAATCCCATCCCCTTCTTCTCTCACAAATATTTTTTTTTTCCTTTCTGGCAAGCATGGCTTAATTGAATCACCAAAACACACAGCGATGTGCCAAAAATGCCAGAATGTTCTGATTATCATAAACTTTGTCTAAGCTGTGGTTGGACAACAAAGATGTTTAGAGCGCATTTAGGAAAGCTAAAATAAATAAATAAATAAATAGGGGAGAATGCAAATGAAAGAGGAGAGAGGGAAAGAGAGGACAGTGGGGAAGAGAGGGGTGGTGGGGGCAGCGAGAAGGCAGCCAGAGAGCCACATATGGAAGTGATTCTGTAATTACTGCAAATCTGTGAGCTCAAAAGGAAAGGTCTTCTTTTCCATGCCTCCTTCCCTGCACATAAAACTGCCCTTGTGAGAAAGATGGGCACTAAATACTGCACAGGGAAAGTGAAAAAAGAGGTTTTTCTTTAGCAGCTTTAGCATGTGGCGCTAGAGTACAAATATGTGTTGCTCTTTTCCTCTGTATAGATGGAAAGAAATCTCTGCAGATCATGAGGTTAATTCCATGCACCGTCTACAGCTGGAAATGTTTCTGCATTCTTTGCTACATTTGCTGTGCCTTCCTGAGCTCAATCAACTGTCTTGGACGCTAATCTAAAACAAACTGGGAGGATCAGGTTTGGAATAAACTTAAGTCTCTCATCAGCCACGCACCTAACTGGCATCATTCACATAAAGCCCACATTCAACAAGGTGTGGGAGGGAGGGGGATTGGCTATGAGCTGAGTGACAGACATACAGTACAGACAGTGATGAAGACTGCCTTTTAAGCCTCAGGCAACGCAGTGCTCTGCAGGTGTGTATGTTGGCAGCGACTTCTGTTCTTCTCAGTCCCCAGTTTCAGCAGCCTGTAATTATCTCGTGCCCTGCCATAACGTGTTCTCATGATGAGTGCTCGAGTCTAACACGCATAGCCTACAGTAAACACACGCCCGAATCGACGTTTATTCTTAGACACATGCAATTAATCACGACAAGAGATGATTTATGTAAAGTACACAAGCCTACCTTCTTCCTCGCCTACAGAAGTTTGTGCTTCGGTACAACCGCGAGCTCATTCTTCCACAAGTTTGAAATATAAAGGCATTCGCAGACAAACACAAACACACACACACACACAGAGAGAGAGAGAGAGTTTTGCTGTGAATGAGACAAAAGAAAGTCACGGACAGTCCTCACAGGACTCGTCTTTAGTCTTCGTGAATCATTTCAGTCATTTCATTGTCAGATTAGCTCCGTTTGTTGCCAGTTGCTCACGGTGTCCCGCCAGCTCAGGGGCGTTGATGGGAGCTACCGTGCGCGGATTCCTGACACTCTGGCCCCCCCTAGTGACAGACTGCAGGAGTGCAGGCAGCACAGGCTGTCAAATAGAAACTACAAGTGAGGAAGAAACGATAAATATATCAGTGATGATGTGACCGCACCAAGGGAAATGTATGTGTAAAAAGTAATAAAATATAAGAAATCGATATCACATGTTAAAACAGATAGATAGATAGATAGATAGATAGATAGATAGATAGATAGATAGATAGATAGACAGACAGACTTGTTGACATTATTAAAATTGTTTGAGGGGACATAATAATACATTTTATTAATATATACTGTACATTAGTTCACATAAACACTACCATGGATGACCACGGAGGGGCGCTCTACAAAAGCTGTGGACAGACAACCCTATGCTCTCGCAGAGTAGTGAACATAGTTTGTTTTGGATGGAATGCCGGAAGAATAAAATAACATTTTAAATGATGTGACCACTGGCTCCTTCCTCAGACACAGGCGACAGTAGTATGCTTACACTTAAGGCTATATTTTTTTACTCAAAAAATAATGACACATTCGTGGATCTACTTGTTCAGAAAACGAACTTATAATCAAACTTAAGTATTTGTAAGAGCATATACTGTGTGCCATTGGTCCAGTTGCGCATCTACATTGTCCTTTAGCGCACGGTCACTTGGCACTTGCACGATGTTTGGCGCGTCTCACTGTTTACCATCCGTTTGCTGGGTGGCTTGTCAGAGAGAACAAGCAGTCACGGTGAGCCACGCCTATTGTCCATGTGCTTTCTCGTCCAATCTCTCCATCCCTCTGCACCACACGCTACGTATTTTGCATAAAATGTGTATCAGTAGGGCAGCGCTCTCCCCGGCACATGCAGAGCGCACATGTAGCGTGGCTTTACTGAACACATACCACGGTCGAATAAGCGCATCAAACTCCCCTCAGCTCCGCATCCCCGCCAATGAAAATGCACAAAAGCTTGAAGGAGAGAGAGGGAGAGAAAGGACTCCGCGAGATACAAAGAGTGAGCCAAATCCCACACAAACAGACACAAGACAACTCGGGGCGAACGGGAAGGCGGTCACATTTCCTACTCACCTGCAAACGTGATTGATGTGGGTGTTTGTATCAGTGGGTGTGTATGTCATGCCTGATACCCCGTTCACGGATTTAATGCTGACTCCACTTTCTTGGAATTTATGAGAATCGTTTAATCTTCGCTCGTGCAGCATCACGCGCGCTCCAGCCGAGGTACAGTTTCCAGAGCGCAGAAGGCATCCAGGTGTCTTTGGAGGAACCTGCCCGTCCACTTCACTTCTATCAGAGAAGAACAGACTGCTACACGCCTACCTTTAGTTTACTTGAGGGAAAAAACTTTACGCGCATTTCTGCTTCACATTTTTGCGTTATATGGAGCAGGTGTTTTGCGCACAACTATTTCTTGACTTTGTTGTGTCATTTCAAAAGACTTTTGCTCCTGCTTAGTGAACTTCACGGACGTCTGTCTTCAAGTTTCTTTAAAATCACCAATATCAACAAAAGAGATGGATAACAGCCCTGGTGGTGGTGAGTTCAACTTTAACATTATGTTTGATATGCAAACGATTCATTATGATTTTTTAAGATTTTGAATTAACTGCTCGTTGTTTCATTCATTCGATCGATCTCTGAGGGACATTATCTTTTATTTAGATAGTAAAATTAAATGAAAACTGTAATGAATAAATATCATAGACTTTTAGGCTCTTATTTGGTCTTTTTTTTTGCCAAAGTACTTAAGTTTGTAATAACATGTATGATATAATGCATATTTTGCAAGTTTTAGACACAACTGAACAGGGCATTTTTGTTTATTTGTGCAATAGTTGATTGGTTTGCCATAACTCATTTTGAAGTTGCATCTAAGTTCAGTAAAAGACTTATTTAAAGTTTCAGTAAAACTTTACACAGATCTGTGTCAACGTGCGCAGCGTTCAGATGTCAATGCGCAGCGCGTGGACTGCAGCTATACTGACAGCGAACCGCTCGCGGTTGTAGTGGGCCTGGCGACTTCCTGTTCCTCTCTATGAAAACAAACTCACGTGGAGCTACAGTAGACTGGCTGTTATTGTTGCCATAATCTGTCAGTGTTTTTATTTTTTAACAGCATACTTACTGTGTTGTCTCAAGGGTGGGGGAAAACAAACTTTGGAGTAAAGGGTGTGTTTGTTTCTATTATCGAAGTTATTGCTGCAGTACTATAATCTATAAACGTTGATAACCGCGCGACTTCTATCCTTTAAGTGGCAGAGTTTTCACGAGGTCAGCCAAAGGTGCACATGCTTTCTGCTTCCTTTTCCTAATTGACGGTGAATCATTTACAACAGCAACAGTCACGTTCCTGCACAGGTGATGGACGCACCCTGTGCTTCGTCAACATGTTATCTATCTGAAAGCAAGATGACTGTTTACACTGATAAAGTGGGGCAGTGTTTTTCACTGACATGGATGAATAGTTATAGATTATAGTTGTAGTATTAATCAGTACAAAAAGAATGGAGATGGACTACTGAGCTTTTGTGTTTAAATTAACCTTTTAAGTGAATCTGAACTTTTGTTTCTCTTATGATCAGTTCATATATCAGTGCCCAACTTGACCTAGATTCACATATTGTTTTATATTATTTCACTATGCCAGCCTATGGGAGACACACATACTTTGGGATTTCAACATAAGGAAAACAAACCTATTAAACATCATCATATATGCACCCATTCACCTACACTAAAGGTTGACAGGAGTGTTCTAGTCAAAGTGACTTCAGCCAAAGGTTAATATTGTTTCCTGTATAATCAAATGTTTTTATGACCTGTAACTGCAGGCCAGTGTTTTCCTTGAAAACATCTTTTACATAAAAGGCGTGGAATACAGACTCATTTTAGATCTATTTGTTTAGGGGAAACAAATATGTGAAAACTAATTTAGTTAATTTGATAGCCTACTTTAAAGTTGAATAGTTTCTGTATTTGTGACATCACAACGTATTAACTAAAGGAATATTTCTTAGACCTTAAAGCCTTCACCTCATGCCAAAGGTCAGCTCGTGTTAGCAAAACACTCATTGCTCTGCAGCAGTGTTACAGTGGATCACATGTTGCATACGGTATCATGTAATAATCAAATGGTAAAAACAAAGTGAGATACCTGAATGATTAGTGTTCCTGCTTTCCAATGCATTCTACTATATGCACTGTAGCTGCTCTCACTAAAACCCTCTCTGACTCTCCCTTGGTGGAAGTTTTGTGCATAATTTGCATCTAAAATAGAGGCTATTTGTTACCAGGAGTCTTTATCGCGTTGGCTCCAGGCTTCAACTTTAGACAAACATCCTCATATTTCCATAAATGCATAGCCTACATTTTCCATCAGAACAAGCAGAACATATGCTGCAATCATTGGGATTCCCAGTAAAGAAACTGGCTACAGTTGACCTGCATTACATTCCTCAGACTTTTTTGGTTTCAAAGCTACAAACTCCTACAAACTCCTAAGTCGAGGGCCACAGATCTTTGAACTATAAACGCTGCGCCTGGCTGACACTGCGAGCGCTGCTGCCGCTGCACAGTCAGACCACCGCACCGCATAACATGCTGCTCTATTTAATTTGCCTCTTTAATTATAAGCCCCTGGCGGACTGTAGAAGCTCTGGCTCCTGGCTGGAGCGCAGCTTCATGTCTTCCCAGTGAAATCTCCGTCAAAAGCTTCCTCACGTGGCTTCCCTTGCAGAGCCGCGTGCGGCGCGTGAGATACACGGTCCCTCCTCCTCTCTCCTCCTCCTCCCGCCTCCCCCACCCGCTGCTTTCACACTCTCGCGGACGCTTCTGTGTTGATGCCGCCTGCGGTGATGGTGAGAGAGAGCTTGGTCAGTGGGTCAGCGATTCCATGCATTAACTTTTTTCCCCCTTTCTAGTCACGTTTTCCCGCCTCATGCACTGTTTTGAAAGCCTTTTTATTTAATATGAATCGCAGAGCTTGCAGTGTGCATGGTGGAGGCTGACTCGATTTTGAGTGCAGCATCTGTGAGGTTGAGGCTGCGTTTGAACGGGAATGTGACACACATGATGCAGAAACTGACATTCTGCAGCTCAAATGCTGATAAAAACTAATCAGGTGTTTTCAAACCAAGTCGGAAAGGAACAACTGTAAGCTCAAGATATTATATGAGAAAAAAACAAAACATGTTTTGATATTTAGACCTTATAATACAGTTTGCTCAGTTGCATGAGCCAGAGCTGCTGCTGTGATGCAGCACCAGTTTGCAGCCAGAGGCACATAGACACAATTCTATCAAGTTCCTGTGATATTGACCTACTTACACCAGCCTGAGGAAATGAAGTCTCCGGCACCAACACTAAAGTAGTGCTCACATATTGGGTACATTCAGTATTTTATTGCCCATACAATATAACATTTTTCTCTTACAGCATGATCACAAGGAGCCTATACTGCCACATTTATAATACACAAAGAGCAAACTGACACTATGGTCACCTTAACTGTCCTGCATCATAAGGTGACCCAGTGAAAAGTAAAAGATGAGAAGGACAAGACAGAAAGGGTGAGAGAAAGAGGGTGAGGTGCTCACTGCTCACGTTTCTCTGCCAGCTTCTGGTCCCAGGCAGATTAGGGCTCGCACGAGTAGGCTAAACCTAAGATGGGCAGTGAGGACTGATTGATTCCCCAATTAATACTGTCTGCAGTGACCTATATTGTTGCTGTCTTGCACACATACACACTGTGGTAAAGTGCATGACAACCCTCTTTACTTTGCATGGGAAAACCAACAAACATGGAAATAAGTGCATGATTGTATGTTGTGGTAAAGCTTATAAAAAGCTGCATGACTCTTAGCTTTAGGTGTGTCATTGCTATATATATTGAATGTTCATAAATTATTTTTTTTTCATTTGAAATAATGACATGATGATAATAAAATATATAGCCTATTATATAATATAGGCTATACAGCTCATGTCAGTCTTTCCTGTATCTGTGATGAAAATCAATGTTAAAGAAGTTATTAATTGACTGTGTTTATTGCACAAAGGCTCTATAGGGTCATTCATAAACACAAGGATACTGTACATGTGAGTCTTCAGGTGGACATGCAATGTGTTTGGGCGGCGTGGAGGGAGGGTGGGCCATCCACTGTCTGCATGTAGGCCTGCGTCTGCTGGATCTGTCTATGGCCATGGCATGAGTCAACAAATCCACCAACACGTGCTGGTGGAGGGATTATCAAAACGTTGGAGCCAAACAAATGCCTTGTGCTCATGGCTTGGCATTTGTTTCGGATGTTATGAGTGCTGCAGCTGCATGTGCAAGTCCCTCAAAAATGAACTCTATTGTTGATGTCTTACTTTGCAAATATATTGTCATCCCGAGCGTCTCTTTGCTGGACTCTACTGTACACTGTAACAGCAGTGCAGTGCATATACTTTTCCTTTGCAAAAACGTGACTCACATTCTGACTCACGCTGTGGTCGCGCATGAACAACAGAGGCCGAGACCCGATGCCACCTCACGGTTAGGGAGCTTCCTAGTCATCCTTTTTTTTTGTTTGTTTATAAACACTGATCTGACTTCAGATTGTCTATATTTCAACACGAGACTGCGGATTTGGTTCGGCCAGTAACCGTGTCAGGAGTCCATGCATGTGAGGCGGCGGTCAGGTGTCGTGCTGTTAGCTGGCGCTGGGCACGGTGCCAGGGGAGCGAGGCTATTATTGGAGCGGAGGAGGCAGCAGACCCCGCAGACACGTGAGGTCGTGCCTCAGCTCATCCACAACGCCTGACTAGAAGAGCGCGCTCGGAGGGAGGGAGAGAGAGAGAGAGAGAGAGAGAGAGAGAGAGGGAAAACTTCACACACACAGGAAAAAACATTTCACATATTTACAAAGCGCCTTAATGCTGCATTAGCGTGACGCAGGAATTATTTACAAAAAAGCAGCGCTTCGTTGGAGCTTCTTACGGAAGCGTGCCTGCTGTGTTGCTGTGCTACCAGCAGTATTTTTAGCGCCCACTTTATCCGCTTGAGCGCACCATTACGCATATTACGCACAGGATGAGGCAACGACGCTGCAAATTCTCAGAGCTGCTCTCTGCTGCCCAGAGGTTGTGCAACATTACATCACATCACACCCATCGCTGTAACGTAGCTTAACTGTTTCTAAGGGGGGGAGTTTAACTAACTGCTTAAAAAAAATGTCATTTCAACATCTGAATGGTATACTTCAGCCTACTGTGGGTCCTCAACCCTAATCTGAATAGCCTGTTCATTCTCAGCTCAGAGTTCTGATGTCATCCATGTTTTCCTCCATGCAGGAGGTGGAGTCATCCTGTATGCAGGCTCTTCGGGCAGTGCCAGCCCAAGCCCTGGCAGCCCCTCCAGTGGGTACCAGACACAGTCACCTTCTTCACACTCCCAGCCCTCATCTCCAGAGGAGGTTACCTTCACAGAGATTGGGGTGTTGAAACAAAGAACAGCCGGGTGCAACACACCATCTTCCAAACTGGTGTTCCAGTTCCCAGAAGTCTACAGTGGCCCTGCAGTAGCAGCTACTCCACAGCATTCCTACGCACACCCCATTGAAGCAAAGAGGCCATGTGGGTTCCATGGAACTTTCACAAGTAAGTGTTTTGTCAGCGTTGATACACAGAATTCTTTCATGTCATTTTTGCACTTGATAATACTGGCTGTTTATATTTCCTCAGAAACAGGTGGGATGGTCCTGCTTTGCAAAGTGTGTGGGGACATTGCATCTGGTTTCCACTATGGAGTACATGCCTGTGAGGGTTGCAAGGTAAGGCACAGCTCTGAAAAATAACGTGGAACCTCTCATTAATATCTTGATTTGTATACCCACAAGTCTTTTTTTTTTTCATGTGTGCCAGGGTTTCTTCCGCCGCAGCATCCAGCAGAACATCAACTACAAGATGTGTGTCAAGAATGAGAACTGTCTGATCATGCGCATGAACCGCAACCGGTGCCAGCACTGCCGTTTCAAGAAATGTCTTTCTGTTGGCATGTCAAGAGATGGTGAGACATCCCAACATTCATGCAGTTCTGCCCAGAATGCCACAGTGCTCTCATTAGGGAAAGCAGCAGGGAAATAGGCACCCAGAAAGCAGCACAGTGCTGATATGTAGGTCTGTGTGAGAAATGTAATGCGGGAAGTCTTATGAGGTCAACGTGCCAGTAGCTCAGTCAGACCTGCGCCTGTCTTGCCCTTCTACTTTGTCACTGTGCAGTCAGCGTACACCATCTGGCTTTGTATCAGTCTCTTTCTGCTGCCCTTTGCAGCGTGCTCCCACCATACCCCGATTCTCTTGCACACCCCCTCCCTCCCCATGTGCCGACCACGTTCCCTGTTCCCTGTTCTGCTCTCTTACATCTCCTCCTCAGACAATGATTTATGAGAAGAGGAGCCTTGAAGTCCCTGAAGCTATCTATCATCTGGAAAACTGCAGCAAACACAGGAATTATTTTAGGAAATTGGAACAGGGTCAACTTGATTACCTTGTGTATGCCCATAGAACACACTACAGTTAATAAGGGACAGAGCAACAATTAAGCAAGGGATGCAGAAAACATTGTTGTGACAGGGTTTACCAGGCATAACGCTCCAATCATCCAGTTTCACCTCTGATAAGCTGAACATTGATTGATCACCCATCATCACAGATTAAGAAAACAGTTGGGCTGACCTAGAAAAACAATACAGAATTGGGCCCTATAGTGCACTCATACATCATGACCTACTTGGTGCAGTTTTCCTGTCGTCTTCCTCTCAGTATGGCTTCTGCTTATCTCCACCCTCCAGTACTGTGCATTGCCTAATCTAGTAAAGGGGTTAGTGTTATTTCTGTATGTACTCCACACTTCTTGTGAACACAGAAAATAGGGTGGCAGAATGCAACTCAATAAGAGAACAGTCAGGTTGACCCTTTTAGAGAAAAATTTGGAAGCGCTGCGGACCACAACCTAGAAACCCCTTTTTGCTCTGTTTCAACCATTACGAAAACAGGAAAACCGCATGCAACTGCCTGCAGCCCACAATAAATAGTACACCCTGATTTCACACCAGGCAGCTGTGTGACTTTGGCTCTGCAGTACAGGCAAATTTCTAAGTCCGTTGGCATGGTGGCACACTTTTCTTCCTCTAACCGGAGCATCATTTTTAGAGCAACAGCTCATTAGTGTGCATTTGCTTCTTTTTTAACCATGATAAAAAGGATTAATCTCACGCGATGTTACCAGCCACATATTCATCAAGGGACTCTGCAGGCAATAAAGCAGTCACAGAAATACATACTGTTCATTTTACACGGCCAAATGAGTCCCCTCAGTTGACCCAACACGTTGCTTTAATGTGTTATGTTTAACATATATGGATCAAATGCTAGACTATCTAGCTAAGTCTTTGAAGCTGTACTAGTTCAACCATTTCACCTTGTCTAACCCCACCTTGCAC
>JAVQJX010099884.1:0-13374 GCA_036025115.1 Ambassis agassizii | reverse complement strand
GGAAGAGAAAAGCTTATTATTACGTCTAGAAGTGATTGTAAAACATTGAAATGTGAACTTTCTGATTGACGTTTGACTCTGTAAGAATTGCATCAGTCCCTGTTAGTGACAGTTGATTTATTGTACACTGAGTGTAAAACAGAAGGATTAGCATATAAAGTATATTGTATGCACACACTGTGCGGTGTGGATTTAATACAACTCTTATCTTTGTTGGCAGAGATTAGCATTAGTTTTTCCCTTTGTAAACTGATCAGTTTATTATTTTAATTAGTTCAATCGTTAAACTCTCCTGTATTGAAACATCACATCACACTCGGTTGAGGTAGTTTTTTCTTTAACCAGTGTTATTTTTAATCATGCATTTACCTTCACAAAGCACGAGTCTAAACCTGATTAAATCCCTTTTTAAATCAATGTTGAGGTGAAACCTCCGAGGGCCCCTGGAGGAGAGTACACAGCGCTAATCATACCCACTGGATGGCACATAATTAGATTCTAATTGGACAATAAGTAATGAGACAAGGCATGAGTGCTTTATCAATACCCCATGAACCGTAGTATTGTGCGCAAGTCTAATCAGAATGTACCTTTTTGTGGCAAGCAGACCATTAAAGAATTGACCTCGACAGGCCTGCAGGGACTTTGCTCACACTGGGGGAAAAAAAGAAGGCAAAAAATGTAGATTTAAAAGAATCAGCCTGAAAATGTTTTTTTCATACTTTATTTTTTACTGTTTGTGCATTTAGGCTTTGTTTTCTGATCATTAAATATCGTCAGAACAGTGTTATATGTCCAAAACCTGATCCCAGTTGGCCCCATACAGCATGCGCCGCGTTCCATTTTGCCTTACTCATTACAGGCATCGCTGTTGACCTTGTGCCTCTGGTTCATGTACAAGAGCAGATGTGTTGGCTCTGTGGGGCTTAATGACGAGCAGCAGAACAAGCCATTGTCTGTTGAGGTTTATCAGTCATTAGCCTGGTAGCATGCTAAATGTGACACAGATTGCCACAGTGGTTTTACTGGCAAACTGAAGTCGCTGAAAGCAAACAAAGGGGGGAGGATGAGAAAATAATTTGAGGAGGAGAAAGACTTTGGCTTCTTTCTCTGAACCCCTCGAGTATGAGTCGACTCCAGCCCTGACGTCCTCCCTGTAGGACGCAGAGGTGACTTTGGAAAGTGATCTGCAGACTGCTGGGCTGGTCTCAAGTGTCGTCATGGCAAGTTAGTGGGCAAATGGATATAGGCATCCTCATGAAAACCAACAAAGGGATATGTGGTGTATGTACATATTCAACTTTGTATGTTCAAGGGTGTTCTGTAGCCGAGTGAGCATGTGCTTCAAGAATCAATCTTTATTAAAAAGGATAAGACTGAAGAATTGATTTAATGAATGCGGCCTCATGTCCTGCGGCCACATGTAATCCGCAGAGAATCATTGAGCATGAGCTCAGGGGGACAAAAAATGTTCGTAGAAGACTCACAGAGTGGCCTGTAATGATAGTCTCCATATAATCCCATAATTCCTTGTTTAATTAAACTCTGGAGCTGGCCTTGAGACTCCGCCAGTTCTGTTGCTCTTTTGTTCTCACAGTTGTTATTTGGAGGCTAGGTTTGAGTATTCTTTTGTCCACTTGTGTTGAAAGATTTGACTGGAGTGAGCTATAAACAGAGACCGGAGCTGTAAAAAGGATGAATTCGACTGGGGCGAGACGCTCAGGTGAGCTGTTTCATTCGAGCAGAATGGCAAAGGGCCTCTGTCAGAAGCAGAAATCTCTTCATGCACCCTCTTCTTCTTCTTCTTCTTCTTCTATATCTCCCTTTATTTTCTGTCTCCCACACTTTCTGGACTGTGCATGATGCAATCCAACAAGGCCTGGAGCAACACTGGCACATCACGCTGCCTTGTCAATGTCTCAATGAGGAAATTATGAAAATATGAATTTTATGACATGAAATGAAAAGGGCCATGCAGTTTGAATAGACATGCAGAGGAGGTGAAAATGATGCAATTTTCTAAATTCAGTTATAATGGTAATGTGCAATGGTAATGCGTATTTGCTGTCAAAAATTTCCCTGTCGGCCTGGATTGTACAGCTTTGTGCTGTATCTATATTCCTCGAGCAAAAATTCAGCTTAGTTGAATGCCTAAAAAGTAATGTAAAATGTGTTCTAATTCATTTAATGACAGCAGATGGAAACACACGGGACTGAATGGTTTTGGTGTGATATTGTGTTCTATTTTATACACTTTGGCTGCGCTGTGTATGAGCAGTGTGCCCTGGGCCAATGACTGAGAAAAGCAGGGTGAGGAGCAGCAAGGTGGCCTGTGCAGATTAACCCCTCTACCCACCAACGCCCCACACCCCCTCAGCTCTCTGCCTTCACAGCCTCTGGGGCCCCTCTCAGAGGCAGGATTGTATATCAGGGCCTCTTCTATATTAAATAAATATCCGAAGATTAAGATAATATTCTCCCAGTTGTGTATTGAGAAAGGAGTGGCTGTCACTTGAATCCTCTCTGATGCCAGTCCTCCTCACTCAAGCACAAAAGCGGCTTCCAAATGCAGATAATACTGTTAGACT
Source organism: Ambassis agassizii (assembly GCA_036025115.1). Classification (NCBI taxonomy): domain Eukaryota; kingdom Metazoa; phylum Chordata; class Actinopteri; family Ambassidae; genus Ambassis; species Ambassis agassizii. The sequence continues at coordinate 10,786 of JAVQJX010099884.1, read as the reverse complement.
GAGTTTATGATTGTTCATGTTTGTTGCTATATTTCCCCCTTAGTTAATTCACACAACAGACTTTTTTTACTACACAATCACAGTTGGGCCCTCTTTCCCTATTTTTTTATCTTAGGTAACCGTGCGGACGAGGTTTCGGACGTGGACTCAGAGCCCGACTTGCCCCTGAAGAGGAAGCAGAGGCGCAGCCGCACCACCTTCACCGCCGAGCAGCTGGAGGAGCTGGAGAAGGCTTTCGAAAGGACACATTACCCCGACATCTACACCAGAGAGGAGCTGGCTCAGAGGACAAAACTCACAGAGGCGAGAGTACAGGTTAGACAAACAGTACTCAGATGCTGATTCTCTCAATTATCCAATAGGGCTTATTATGTTTAATTTGGCTGAGAAATGAGCAGTTTTTTTTAAAGACAGTATAAACCTGCTGTACTCATGAGTACAGGCTGCAAACTGCAGGAAAAGCTCAACGCACCACAACTAAAGAAAACACATGCAATACCAAAAAATACACACAGAAGACAAAGAAAATGGTTTGAGATCCTACAAATACTTACTAATACTGCTCATAAAGGAAATAGAGATGAACATTTTTAATTTAAAAGCGCACACATTGCGCTCTCTCTGCCCACTAACTCTACTATTAAGTACCTAAACACAATATCTTTAAACTGATTAAAAGTCTGAGATGTATATGTGTACACTGAGCTGCACCTGTACAACACACAAATATCACCATTCCCCTAAACATATTGCAAAAAGCAACATCTCTTTACCTTTGGCAATGATGTATTCATCCATCAGGACCATATCGCTCCTTTTATCATATTTCACTGTGAATGTGGGGAGTTTGCTGTCTACTATTATCCGTCATGCTGGAGTAGTTTGACAGAGACACTCCCCTCCTTCACACCTCAGAGCCAGGAAACCTGTCTGACAGCCTGAGTGCCCTACTGTTGTATGTAAGACTGAAGGAAGATATGTACAGCAGAGTTATAGCAGCAGCTGTTCTTCCAAAGACAGAGAAGGGGGGAAAAAGAGAAGAGGAGAGAAAGGGAATGCATTCCTGATGGATTTCTCATTTCGGCCTTTGGCCAGGATCTCATCCCATCACTTTCAAGCTTGCCGCTGCTTGTAAAACCCTCCACATATCACACAGGGTTCTTCATCCTCTCTAGGGACCCAATGCCCCGACAACAACATTAATCAATCAGCTGCTAGTAAAAAAGAAAAAAAGAAAAAAGGGAGGGGTCTGGGGCACCCCTCTCCTCTTACCAGAGTCATTCACACTCTAAAACCCCCAAACTCCTCACCGCATGCTAACTGTTCATCACACTACAAACATGCAGTTTGGGTAACTGTTTCCACACATGTCTTTGTCCATCTTGAAACCCCCCAACACGCACGGATGACCCATACGTCTGAGTGTTTAATGCCTCACTCAGGAAAAAGAAGTCTATCTTGCGGCTGTTATAAGGCAATATGTAGGTCGTTTTTGTTTTATAAGAAATAAATGCAGACAAGAATAAAAAGAATGATATTGATTGAGAATGTAAATATTGAATTAGAATCGGTCACAGTGTGAATATAATATATAGTCATATAGTGGAGCACAGCATGTTTATTGGTTCACATTTATATTAAGTGTAATTCACTTGATCATCATCATCATGGAGGACAACAACATCAGCTCCTGTTTATGTATTTATGGATGCCAAAAATGTCTAAACATGAGAGTGAGTGAAGAAAGAGAGTTGAGTGAGTGCTGTCTCTTTGCTGTTAGATAATAGACTTAAATGATGTCATGTGAAAACCTGAGGAATTTGAGTCATGGCTATAATTTGTTAATGCTGTTTTCCTCATAATCTAATTCTTAGAGGCTTTGAAAGTCTCGAAAGGTCAACTCAAACTTAATTTACTGAGAAGGTTACGAAGAAAAGGGGCTGTGGAAGCCAAAATAAATAATGCCCAAAGTTGTGCTGCAACATGTTTGAATGAAGATAGTACCGTGAATGCATGGACAGTCAAGCTAAATGTGGAAGAATGTTGTTTAAATGAGAATCTGCCGGTGCGTACATGTGGGTGTTGCATTCAGAAAATGTCCACCAGCTGGGCTTCCACATAGGTGCCCAAATGGCTCATCACAGGGCAGGAGAGAGGAGACCCTTTGGCCTGAGAGCAAAGCTTCTCCAGCACAGCTGCAATGACGCATCTTCCAGATGTCGTTCAGAGACTAACCAGTGTTTGGGGCTGAGAAAGAAGCTACAGGCGGGGGGGTGTTTGAGGGGTGTCTCACAGACTCATATTTTAACTCGAATTTGTGTCAGCTGTCATGGTTCACTGTTATCCGTTTGTCATTAAACACGGCGATAATGTGGAAAGTGGGTTCAGAGCAGAGGTAAACCGCACCTCCGCAAACATGGCCGCATGCACCGGCGCTCCAAAGCTCAAAGCTATGTTGTAAATTAAACTGCTAGATTCTCGTAGAAGTGATGAGTGTTTGGCTTTGCGCTGACTCACAACCCAAACTCATAAACAGAGCTAACTCCCTTGTGTCTGCCCTCGCCTGCCATTTTAAGACCCTTTCACCATCTATCTTTATCAGCCCCGCTGTCCCCTTTCAGCAGAGCTACCAGCGCTCTTTTACCACCACCAGTCCTGCATTAGTTTTATCACCCCAACTGACAAATTGTGGGATATGATCCATATCTCTCAGCAATTAGTTCCAGGCTGTCTCAGTAGGAGGGATACTGCCAAGTCTACCTTGAGTATATCCTCCGCTGATGCAGTGTGCTCTGCCACTTTCCATCTGATAACCCCTCAGTTTTAACAGGAGCAGGCAGCAAAGCCATTCCATGAGAGCATCGTTTGTGTTCAGGGAGTGCACCAGGTTGTGTTGGGGGTGCGGTGGCAGTAAAGGAGGGTTGTGTGTGTCTGTGTGTGTGCAGGCGATAGGCTGCAGGCTGCTGTAAATCAGCTCTCACAGATGAAGCAAATTACATTCTCCTCTATTTAGACTGAAGTTTTTAAGAGACTGACTCCTGAGTCTCGGCTGAGGCTCATCATCTCAGCATGCCGCTGCCGGCTCACTTTACCAAATCTGTCTCATAGGTCCTCTTTCATTACCAATAAACATTCTGCATGTAGCTATTATAGTTAGTGGAATCTAATAAGGTATAAGCATTGCTTTTTACGAAGCGTGCAAATCAATTTGGTAAAAAGTTTCTCTCTTTATCTGTGGCTTGTGCAGGCCTGTTGATGCATGGAATGAGCGCAGGGAGATGAAGGCCTATATGAATACTCTGTGCTGGCCTCTATGTACTTCAAACTCACACTGAAGCGAGTGAAAATATGATCTAATGTGGAAGTAACACGCAGTTTCCTGACTGTTATGCTATCAGTTGCAAGACAGAAATTGACAATAGAGCCCAGTGGTGACAACTAAACCCAACAGGCAACTGTCTGGGTTTATTTTTCATAAAGGAATAAATAGGATTTGTGTAGATTGTAAGGGGAGAAATTGTTGCAATGCATCACTGTGAATGTTCTAACAGTTTCTTATTATTAGAATTTAAATGACTTTGGTACAGTGCTTCTGTACTCCTGATACTTATCAAGCTAATCCCACTCTCCTCACAAATTCACACTCCTAGCTACTTTAATTAGCATAGTGCCAGTCTGGAAGGCAAGCAGGGAAAGAATCAGAGGGGAGAGAAGAGGGGAAGGAGAGAAGAAGAGGAGGAGGTGCGAGGGAGGGGAGGGGACAGGGAGGGGGGGTTATTGCGTGGTATGAAACAGAAGAGGATTTGTATGTTGAAGCTAGTTGCATCACCCCTCTGTGTTTTTGTGGATATGAAGTCAGCAGCACATTTTGTTTTGTCATTATCTCGGCTCTCTGTATTCATCTACCGAATGTTGCAAATTGGCTCCTGAAAGGCGTCACATACTCGGCGCTTGTCTTTGACAAAATAATTCATGGAGGATTGTATAAACAGGGAATTCTGAAATATGAGTGATCCTATTTAAGAACAGAGCAACATGGAGAGGTTTTTTTTTCCACTGCGGTGCAATGTCACGCCTTTACAGTGTTGGTATATAAGTGATAAGGAAAATGCCTCTGGATCGCTATAGGAATCAAATCTAGAAGATTAAAAGTGATGCAGTTGTAAGCGGGGAAATAAATTGTGTTGCTGTCCTAAATGTCCTAAATTTGCCGCTTTTGTGTATACAGCGCCTCCTCTGGTAGTGTTTTTCCCTCCTCTTTTGTTTCTCAAGCCTGTCTTCATAAGACGGGTTACTGCTCCTCCCAAAACTTTCTCTACAGTGATCCAGTGATGCAGTGCAGCCCTGTCCAAGTACACTAGAAGCCTTTTAGTCCGTGAAAAAGGAAACAGAAGTGAGCCACATGAATTCGGCTGTAGGTAGATAGGGAGACATGGAAGAGCGCCGCCGCTCTCTGTACTGCACAGAATTAAACCGGATTGGGGAGAGCAGAGGAGAATCTGTGGTCCAAGGTGACTTTGTGATCAGGTTCCAGAGCGCAGCCTCAAATCCTCAGCTTCAGGCTCTGTGCTGTGTCTGTGGGTGTGTGCATGTATAAGACTGTGCCCGTAATGTATGCATGTGTGTGATAGCAGTATGAGTACTTGCATGTGTGCATCACCACTCGAGTACCTTTTTTATTCCAGTCTGTGCAGAGAGCTTGATGATTGTTGGAAGAAGCCACTCAAGTCTGTGAACCATGCTGCTCCTCTGTCCCATATATTACAGTGGACACACTGCATACATCACCAGTCTCACATCAATATGCGCAAAGGTCCACAGCAACAAAAAAAAATGTGTTCATTTCATCATAAAGGATCTACATTTGTGAGATCAATGTACTAGCCTGCATCAGGAGGCAGTTTGGGAGACATGGTGTCTCAATTTTTTAGCTCCTTCATCCTCTGTCTGCTTTGTTTGAGGTTTTCGGTTGCTTTCAGCCTTGTTTACATTAAGGAAAACATCAAGGTTTGGGTCACATAGACTGAAAGCTCCATGTTTTGTTGGATTCCACAGACAATATGCCCCTAAAACATTAGTAACATCGTCTTTGCTGCGGACTATTACATATCTGTTCAGGTAATTGTAGCATATGGTGCTGCATACATATTTAAATCCTAAAATCACTGAAAATTCCAATGAATTATGATGACATTTTCTGGCAGCTGGAAAGACATGAAAAGGGATTGTATTCAGGCTGCCATACAGTAGAAATGACATTTATATAGCAATAATCTGCAACAGAAAACACATTTTAAAGAAACATGATAGTCTGGATTATCAAAGGATATTTTCGCTGATCTCATTGTCATCTGATGACTTAACCTCTGAGGCAACAGCCAGTGTTTTAAGGCTAACAGATATCTGGCCAATAAGATTGTTGGATAATTGAGACAATTGATACTTTTTATATAGTTTAAGACCTTTTGATGTGATTGGGTCTTACACCTGTTTTGTTCTCCGTTCATCTTTCCTGAGTGCAACCAAAGCCCACACATTTGTTTGGCAAATATTAGACTATAAATGGAAACCAGACATTTTCTCCTCTCTTCTATACAAATATCCCTTATAATGAATGCTTCAACTAGAAATGTACACAATTCCATTTTCTAAAATAGCTTCTGATCTCAACTAAAGCACATTGAAACATGTTTTAGTTGTCTTGCACACAGTCAACAGTACTTTTAAATATTAGACATGACATCATTAATATACTTTTGGAAAGGAAATCACGGTCAAAAATGCGTCAGGGAAAAGTGACTTCAACATTTGAGTGTTTTGTGTCGGCCATGATGGAACACCTCCTTCCTCAGTGTGGATGACAAAAGAGAGAAGGAAGTTAAAGAGAACATAAAAGAGGGGTGGAGTGAGTGGATGGGGTCGGAGGTGAAGTGGCACTGCGGGGTGGGGTGATCAGGAGTGTGTGGAAGGCAGGGGTGTGCCCTCCCCTCCCCTTTAACGTGCCCCCTCCCCTGAGCCAGGCAGCTGTTTGTCTGGCCCAGTTGGAGCTTAGTTCAGACCTCGGACCACGCTCCACTACATCCCAATAGCAGAAATTTCACTGGAGCCACACACCACATTTGTTTTGGAATAGCTGATTGAGGGATTCAGTCTGGGTTTTTAGAATCAATCAGGCTTGCGATAAAGGTTTCCTGTTGGTTTTTCCAGATGCACAATTGAGATTCGCCATTTTTCTCAAGCACCGACACAGCCATAGCCTGTTGCATCTTGTTTTCTTTCACTCACTACTAACCTGAGCTATAGAGGGAAGAAATCATGAAGTTTCTGCAGGGGCATTGACTCTATGGGAAAAGAACCACATTCAAATTGAGATCTCCATTGGTCTGAGATCCCTTGTAGGCCCATACGAGTTTATATGTATGTTTGTGTGTACAAAAAGAGGCAGCCCCCAAAAAGCAGCGAGTATGTCGCTGTGTAAGTCCCCTTGAAAGTGTCCCTCTTTAAGACCTGTTTAAAAGGGACGCCCCCTCTTTGTGTCCACTGTTCTCTCTGGCGTATGGAGGGGCTTTTGTCCCCCTCTTTCATGTGCTCTTACAATAGGCCTGGCCGTTTGAAACACAACAGTAGATGAACTGCGCTGACAGTGTATTAAACTCTGATGAATTGCCTGTGCGAGGCATAGATCAATGTCCTTCAACCCTTAGCACACAGTGAAGCCCGGGCCTTGTCTTGGTTAAATGGAACAGGTTGCTGGCTCCTTTCAAAAGGCCCTGATTATATTCATGTTTTGTTGAAGCAGAAGCCTTTTTAAAATGTGTAAATCTCTGCTGTTCAAAAGCCTCCTATTTCCCCCCCCCCCTTTTCATTCAGGGAATTGACATTGTATGTCTGTGCTTTGGTGCTGCTCATTTTCTGAGCGTTTTGCTATTTTGTAGCCTGTGTCTTGACTCTAAAGTTAAAACACGTTTCCCTCTTTAAAAACGGCTTCCTTAAAACAGTACAGTAGGAGTAATGCTTCTGTGCATCTCCACAAAAGAGATGGCCTCTCTCAAAGCTGGTAATAGCTCTACAAACGTACTTGAGGTGTGTCACGTGGAGGTTAGTGGCCTTACCTCTGACCTTTAAATGACTTCTTCCTTTTAAAGGGGGCTTAGAGCAGCGGTGTTTACACAGATCACAGCCTCAACCACTTAAGAACAACAGGGGATGGACTGCTGCTCTCCCAGAGGGGATTGCAGACCAGCACTCAGAACAACAACAAAACAGCAGATTAATCACAGGTGGCTCCCCTGACAGTCTACCACAGTTAAAAGTATCCAAATCTTATCACACAGGTGTGGTTCAGCAACAGACGAGCTCGGTGGCGTAAACAAGCTGGAGCCAATCAGCTCGCTGCTTTCAACCACCTGCTTCCTGGAGGATTCCCACCCACAGGGATGCCGACTTTACCCACATACCAGCTACCAGAGTCCAGCTACCCCAGCACCACGCTATCACAGGGTAAGAGAGACGAAATGTTTCCATCCAAAGCGTACAGTGAGCTGTGTTCTCTGACTTTAATCCAATTTTAGCGCAGATTTCATTAGTCCTGTGTATTTGTGGTATGCCATCCATATTTAATGTTAATAACGTTATAAATTGTGTATGAATCATGCGCTGCCTATAAGAACCATGCAGCAAGTAGTTATCTTTACAATCACATCTTTGTCACACTGTGAAGCAGAAACAAGTCCTACATTATGACTAAAGGTCATTTCTGCCACTTTCTATGTACAAACCTGTTTTTACTTTCACAGGAAGGACAATTAATGTGTGACTTTAAATGTTTGAGGTTTGCTTCAGAGCAAAGTGGAAACATCACAATCTGTGCTGTGTTTTTTTTTGTTTGTGTCTGCGTCTGTCAGAGGGCAGTACATTGCACAGACCTCAGCCTCTCCCTCCATCCTCAATGCACCAAGGAGGTCTGAGTGCTGACAGCAGCTCTGCTTACGGCCTGTCATCCAACCGCCACAGTTTCTCCAGCTACTCCGACACCTTCATGAGCCCTTCAGCATCCAGCAACCACATGAACCCAGTCGGCAACGGGCTCTCCCCTCAGGTCAGTCCAACCCGCCTCAAGTCATATATAAGTCGTGTGTATATATATATATATATATATACACACACATATATACAGCATACATATATGCTGTATGTAATGTTCCTTTAACACTCCACTCCACAGTCTCCCACCTCCCTCCCCCCCCTCTTCATTTTCGGAATGTGTAATTGTATTTGACTGAAATTAAAATTCAGAAACAGCATGTTCAGCAAAATAACTGCCAGTGTGGGCTTTTATGTTCGCTTTCCAAAGCCCCTGGATTTATTTTAGCTACTCTAAATTGCTACATTTGTAAAACAATTGGATTAACATCAACAAATTAAAATTCATCTTGATAGTACCGCAAGTACTCAAGCTGCTCCAAAACACTGGTTTTGACTTTCCTGGGACATCTAAATCCTGCACAGCACAGTGAGAACACATGCAGATGAAATAATTAGCTAAAGCTTATAAATGTAGACCCATAATCTTCTTCACGTAATTGTCTGCAGCTGGAAGACTCCAGCGCTATGTGTGATTTCTTTTTCTTTTTCATTTCTTTTTTTTTGGTTCTTCTTTCTGCTGCATGATTTCCAGGCACCTCTGATTAGAGGCTCTCTACATGCTATCTGAGCTTCCTGCTGGTCACTTCATCTGCTCTTTTGCCCTCAAAGAACAACATTTCTGTACTTATGTAGCTTTATAGTAAAAAGAAGGTCTAAAATATGCTCTGTATCCTCCTACTGTATGTGCTGGTTTGTCTGCGTCTCAGAAAAGCGCCACGTTTCAGTTGCTAACCTCTTTGGACACCTCCATTAATGAGCATTTAAATGTGACTCTATGGTAAGGGTTGAGCTTTAAGTGGCACAGAATGAAAAATGATTTGTATTGATGCAAATCGTGTGTACGGAGTGAATTATACACAATTACCCATCAATACTGGCCAGTCTTGCCCACCCTCACCAACAAGATGTGGTTAACAGGCAGAAAATAAGATTGAAATGGTGTGTAAAGAGTTGAAAATGAATTTCAATGCTGCATTTGTCCACAATTACCCCGTCGTTCACACGTGTTTTATTGGGAGTTTTTTTTTTTTCTTCTTCTTCAAATATTTCTCAAAGCAGATTGGAAACATTCTTGGTATTACCCTCTTTCTTCAGAGAAGAAAGAATTAAGGATTTTGTGACAAAAAAGAGATTTTCTCTCCTGCTGGAGCGACGGAGGATAACATGGAGGCTCACAGCGTGTTTGATTGTTAATCGTGGCACAGGGGCTTTAACTGCTAATGCTCTCACTGCAAACCTGCAGAAAAACACCAGGAACATGGAGTCGTGATTTTTTTTTTTTCATTAATGGCTCTCTCTAATACTGGCATGGGGTGCACTGTCGCTTCATTCAGGAATGTGTTGGGATATTAAACATTTCCTGTCATAGTGAGGATTAGGACGAGAGCCTTTGGGCAACTGTACAGTGTGGATTTTCAGTATTCAATTATTCTATCATGAAACAGACCCTCCCAGTATACATTTAATTTTCTTTTTTTTTATTTGTTTGTTTATTTTGAAGTTTAACTGTGGCTTTTTTTCTTCCAGGGTGACATTTACATATGGATGTGGATGGGGTTCTTTTTTTTTTTTTTTTGAGTGCACGGCTGTGTGTCCTGCACTGAAGTGAAATGTATTGAATGCATGCAGAATGCTGTGTGGCATTCCTATCAGTGTCTCAGCGTGGAGATGAATGTTCCCACTGACAGAAGAATCAGAGTTCACTCTCTGGTGCAGTGTCCTGCTGTGCTGGGCTGCCCCTCTCACTTCACAAGCACGCAGCGATCCACATGAAACCCAAAACACAGAAAACCATAAACAACCACTTTTAACGTGACGTTGCTTTGTCTTTTCTCTGCATTTAACCAAATTTCATTCAAATGGTAAATCAGTTTCAGCTTTAAAAATGATCGACACACATTCTACGCACTCCCCCGTTTATTTTTTTATGATTATTTTTACCTCCCCTGTAATGGAAAACAGCAACACAAAGAGCCTCTCTATCGAGATGGAAATGAGAATTTGATATTGTAAGTTACAGACAGCATCTGTTTGCGGGAGATATGCTTGTGCATTGGTATGTGCAAGTTATTTCTTCAAGTGTCTGGCATTGATGGCCTTGCGGTTGCTGTAAAAGATTGACAAAAATTCTCTGATTCGCAGTAAATGGGCTGCAGTGGCGAGGTGCCAAGTCTGTAATGGAATCCTGCAGCGTTCAGCAGTCCCGACAGGAGCTCGCATCCATCCCAATCCCATAACCTATCCCGACAGCACACATTTTCCCATTACAGGCAGTGGAAAAGCCATCCGCACTCAAACCGGTTGCTGTCATTGTGGGATATACAGCATGTTTGGCTGGTTGAGGGAGGCAGCATATTAGGGTTGTAGTGAGAGAGAAGCTGTGCATGGCTGGGCAAAAGGTATGAAACCAGAAGTGTGTTTTGTTGTTGGTCTTGTTTCATTTAGCGGCCCAGCAGGTGTTGGAAAGAGGGGAAGGCAAGGGCATGGAGGACAGGCATTCCAGTATTTTTCAGCCACCTGAAACGTACCTGAAGATTTAAAGCTTTATGCCTGCCTGTTCAATCTGCTTTTTCATTTTTATTTTTGTCTTGACAAGGCATCATGATTTTTTTTTTTTTTTTTTTTGCAAACTACACAGGGA
>JAVQJX010099869.1:0-15683 GCA_036025115.1 Ambassis agassizii | reverse complement strand
GTTTGAACAATATAGTTTATTGTACAAACGTGAAACTATATTGTACAAACGTGATAATTATATTGTAAGAACGTGAAACTAGGGTGTAAGGAGGAGGTGCACCCATGTACTCCAGTTGTGATTTGACCATAGGATATGACACTTGGCTATTTGCAATGAACAGGCATCGACATGGCCATAAACACTGATACCCGACTATTAGGATTTCTACGAAGTCGAGGTGAACCAGAACAGTGCCTCTCACGCATGCCTTTTAAAATCCTTCGGAGAGTGCGCATACTGATGACAATGTCATCAACCGAGCGCAGTAACAGGAGAATCTCGCCATGTCTCATCCCAAGCATGAAATAAAACTTTACTAAATTTCAAATAATCCATTTTGCTCAGTTCATGCGCTCTCTGCTCACAGTTTCATCATCTCTTCATTATGATTTTTTTTTTTTTTCCGGTGTGGCAGCAATACGCTTCCGTACAACTCTTGATTCCACCTTGACCTCCATTATTTACAAGAACTGGAAGACAGAAATTATGTGTATAGAAAAGAGAGAAAATGAACCAAATACTGAGTTCACAGAGGTTATCTGAATATTTAAATTGCATAAATTTCGTTTTATACTCCAATGGGATCTCTGAATCCCACCAAAAATCTTCCACAGGTTCTTGATGGTTCAGGACTGGATTCTGTCTGTTTTTTTTGTCTTCCACCACAACCACTTCTGTTGTATTTTTCACACCATTATATTTTCAGAGAGGTCCTATGCTGCCAAAGATGAAGTTTCAGAATCTTAATGTGTTTTTTTTTTTCCGTGATGCCATTTACACTCCTGTGAGGAGATGGCACAGATGGATTTTTATTACTACTGCAAAATGCATCCTCACCAGTGGTCTCAAACTATTGGACTCTATGGTGAAATCTTCACACATGTAACAACACACACTAATTGTGTCTATTGTGGCTGATGTTAATTATCCATTACTCCATGATTCAAGATTCAGAAATCTGCCTAGATATAAATTAAACCAGGTTGTCCAGACTTTTATACTTCAGCTACAAGGACTCACAGTAGACCAGACCTTTCTTTTCTTTTCTAATTTGAACCTTCAGAGCATGACATGCTTGAATAGTCAAGAAGGAGGACAACCACTAGGGTTACTAGGTTCATCAAATAAGATGATAATGTGTAATAATTACAAAAATGTGTAATATGTTCTATGAGGAGATATTTACACACAATATGAGATTGAAACCGCAGCTGAAAATAGTCTGTGGAGTTTATGTAGGCACCCATTGTGTGGGTTTGCTTCCTCTAGCTATAAATACAGTGTGTGAGCTGTAAATGATCTGGATGTGTGAATATGTGTTATGTCCATGCTCCGGTGTTGTGTATAAGCTCCAGGAAACAGAATGGAATTAATGCTTGTTTTGTTATCATGTATTTTATTTTTTCTCTGTAAACACAAAATTCCAACTTCCCTCTCTCCAAATTACCCCCCAGACCCTGCCTTTTTTCAGTGACCCATCTTTGGCTTTCTAGCCTAACAACCACATCAAGGTTATCCTCAGCCAGCTGTCAGGTTTTAGAGTGCTGCTCCATTTTCATCGGAGGGCTCATCCAGGGCAGGTCTATAGCTGATAATTCATCATAGCTGATGGTATTGGGTGTTACACAAAAGACACACATATGCACACGCTAATGGTGAATTGCCTTTTTTTTTTTTTTTTTACTCAAACCAAATCCTCGTGCTTTCAGACGTATGTTAATTGTATACACACATATACACAAGACCAATGAAATGTGTGTGATGTGTTCTTCTCACAGTGTGTATTTCCAGGAACGATCATCTCTCTTACTTACTCAATGAGAATACACTTGTAATGCTCGGTATAAATTGCTGTTATCCTTTGATCCTGCACCTACTCCAGGACTGCATTCGTTTTTCTTCATCAACTCTGGACATTGTTCACACTGGACATCATGCACAGAAGTGGGGCAACTATTTTTAGAAGGGCTGTGTTTGTTGTTGAATTATAAACCACTCAGCCAAGTGGTGATTTCCATAACAGTCATGCTTAGCAAATGTTGCAGCTTGTATGAAGGGCAGAGCTTTCTTAAGCACATTACCAGGCAGAGTTGTTTTCAGATGAAATACATTTACGATAGTTGTTAGCATGCATTGTCTATCTTCCCCACACACACATTCGATAACTGTAATTGTCATGACTCTTAGCCAACTACACCAGATGCACACCTTAACAGTCTCCCACAGTTTTTTTGCTCTGAATGATAGATAGTGAGCAGTTTTGCATGGTGTGTATTACATTATATACTAATAATTTCCAAAATGTAAATCTTCACCCTAAAAGAATTAGAGTCAGAATATGTTTGTAACTTGTCAATTTCCCCTTGTAATTAGAGACATTTAGCAATGGCTCTGATTTTAATTGAGCCTTTCTGGTTATTTTTTGGCTACAGTGTCACAAAAGCACAGCAGTTCAGGCAGTGTGATTAACAAATTGCCACCAATTTTGTCAAACATGGAACAGATGTTATTTGCATTAATATTGTCTTAGAAATAAGATTATTTAAAGTCACAGAAACTATTTTTGTATTTTTGCAGCAGGCATCTACACATCTTTTCACACTTTTTTACACTGCTGTTGAACCCTGCCTTTATCATGAGCCAACACTTCATTAAATCCTAATAGCTGCTGTGAAGTATTATTTATCAATGAGTAAAACAGCTCCAGTGTTTTATTGTCAGATTAATTCCGCTAGCCAAAGTCTGGCTGTTTTGACAAGTTCCCTAGATGTGAGGTAACAGCTGCTTTTCTTGCTTTTTCTCTCTGCCTCACTCTCTCGCTGTGATGTCATCAGCTTCTCGACCTGGCCTTTATGTATTCTTCACCTTTTCTTATTCTCCTTCCCTGCAGGGAGCCATGTTACCATGTTAGAGGATCCTTCCATGTCTGCCTTTCTTCTTCTGTCTGCTGCCCAGATTGAAGTCTGTCTCAGCATTTCTCTATAGGTTACTCTTTTTTCTGTCTCCCTTCTTCTGTAAATTTAATTTACAATTTCAGTCATTTATTGACATGGCCATTAAAACTGATGAAATGCATAATATCTTGCCTCTCCACCACATCCTGCTTCTACTCTGCTTGTAAGGATCCCCCATCAAACACACACACACACACACACACACAGAGACTCTCCTGCGTTTCTCCTTACTTCCAGCTCCTACTCTGACCTTTTATTCACGCATTTCTTCTCTCTCTCTTCTTTATCGACATCCTTTCTCAGTACCTCCTTCCTTCCTACCACTTCACCTGGACTGACCGCTATGCATTGTTGGCTGCTCTGCTGCAGTTTCCTTCCTCACACACCTCTGTGTTTCACACACACATTTTGTCTTTTGTTCACATGAAGTGAGGTCCTTGTGCTATTGGTCTGTCTTTGCATGTGTGTGTTTATGTGTGTCGTCAAAAGCAGCTGGAGTGTTATGATTGAACAGAATAAGTTCAAGTTGACAGTCAGGCAGACAGATGATGTGAGGCACATGACCACCACGCCGCACTGCCTCGTCTTCACTTCTCTCTGTTCTCCTCTGCTCTCTGTACTCGCAGTTTTTTGTTGTTGTTTTCGCCCTTTCGACTTAGTATATCTTCTCTCCTCTTCGTCTTTCTTTCTGCCTCATCGTGCTCGTCCTGTTCCAAAAAGCTTCATTGACTAGAATAACCATATGCTACACCCAAGGTGCTTTGAGTGGCATGTTGTACAAACACAGAAAGGAACAACACACACACACACACACACACACACACACACACACACACACACACACACACACACACACACACACACACACACACACACACACACACACACACAAAAGTAGCAAAACCTTTGCTGCATTTTTTAAACCTCACCAGCTGTTACTGTCCTCTGTTTTTTCTTTTTTTCTTTTCAATGCTTTTGTTTCTTGTAACAGATGTTTGTTGCTTTGAGGAATGCAGAGGTTGTTGGAAATGATTAATATAAATCTCAAACATTCGTTAATAGAGGCATTACTTATTTTTCAGTGAGTACTGTGTGATGGAAAAGGGAAGAATGTGTCTTAAGTGGGGGACAGTAAAGAGATGGACTTACGCAAAAGACAGCAGTGTTTCATTTTGCTGAAGAGGGAGTATATCCTGTGAAAATCCTTTTGTAGAAACTGTCATTAATACTCACACATTCAGTTCATATTGTTGGTTTTACATAAAAGAAAAATATTTAATGAGGACATTTTTTCCAGTAAAGATTTTAAGAAAACTCACATCATTGTGTTTCTTTACTGTCAAAACACCCAAAGTTAAAGCACTGTACTTGTGATGATGATTACTTGGAACATGGAATCTGTGCAAAAACATGATGTGTTTATGCACCCTTGTGCACAAGGTTACTGGTGTCTTTAGCAGCACTAAGCTCCATTCAGAGCAGGTAATGTCTGTGTGTGTGTGTGTGTTGTTGTGTATGGATTTGTCAACTACTGTGTCTGAACAACACTTTAAACTCTAATCAAGGTATCAATATGTGCTGTTGTAACTCCAACTGCAAGCTGGTGTCTTGTTGAGTTTCATTAAAGGCAATTGGATCTTGTTTACTTGAAGCCAAATTGTAATGACAAAATCTGGCTTGTCAAAATAAAAGCCCGGTAAATAGACAAAATAAAATATACAAAAATATAATTGTATACAAAATAATAATATACAAAATAATATCCCATTAGCATGGCATATAGCTCCTCTGTCAAAGTGGCCAGTTAACAGCATTTCTGTGTTAGCTTGTTAGCTCTTCATGGGTATTTTCTCTATACAAAATTACATGGGTAACATCTTTCCTACCACAAACCCAGCAACATGTTTGCTACAGTTTTTTTATACTTCCTGACTTCCTGTCAGCTCCACAGTTGCGGATGTGCTGCCAAATGAATTATGTTTTTTTTTTCTTTATTTAAAAAACAGTTTTCTTGCATTATTGTTGATGGAGACAAACTCGAAATCTATCTGTAGTTTAGATTTTCGGCTAGAACCTGATATGACCTGATGATGCTGACCCATTTGTAGGTCATAAAAATATAACAACCTGAAAATTGGTTTGAAAAAATGGCTGTATTCTCTCTCTATCTCTTGCCCTGTGAGTGTCAGTACTGTGTGTGTATAGGATACAACAGACTTTGTGAATGGAGCTCTCACAAAGAGAATGCAAGTCACATATTTCTCTTTATTTTCTCCACTGCTCCATCCTGCCTCCCCTCCGCCTTCTCCGTATACTCTCCTCTGTCCATCTGTGCCAAAGATCTAAGCGGTTTTCATCTCTTTGTCGGAACTCTCTCTCTCTCTCTCTCTCCCCCTCCCTCCCTCCTCTCTTTATCTTTTCATCCTGGGAAAGCTCAAGTGCGGCAAACACACTCCTATTGAGGAGTACGAGTCATGTTTGACCGCGCTCTACAAACCCCCAATCACTTCACATCACTCCAGTCCTTCACCACAGTTGGACCCTGACTCCCCCACCTCTGCCTTGTTGTCTTTTCTCCCTGTCTTCCCTCTCACCTCCCTCTGCCTGCCTTTCACAAAGCTCCTGTCATTTAGTGCACATATTAAATTTACCAGCTTGTGTGTCTGGCTTGGTATGCCTTCAGCCTCTTGCCCTGTGTAAAGCTTTGTGTGGCTTTAGTTGGATTCAATCTTTTTTGGTATCTCAGTTCATAAGACTACAGAGGCACAAAAGAAAACATTTTTAAAGCTTATTTTAAAGTGAGAATCAAAGTGAGACGGTAAGACAAATTGGAACTCTCTGAATTTCCCTCTCTCTTTCCTTTGCAGTTGCACACTTTGTGCCAGCCAATAATCCATATTAAACAGTATCTCAAAAAAAGATCCAGAGACTGCAGGGCTGCCAGGGAACCAATGATCTCTTTTCTATTACACTTTTTTGTTTGTCCACTCGCCTCTAACCCGCCCTCTGCTCTCCAATGATTGGCTTGTGCTATCATCTGACACTTTTGTTGCTCGCTTTGTCCTTCAGTAATACTGGTCGAAAACGCTCAGTCGTTCACTGACAAACATAGGTACACACGCATGAGGTGTCACAGCATTTATCACACACCATCATGCATTCTGACACACTAGTTTCATAATATTAGAAAAAAACTCCACAGGTGTGGATAAAGCAAATGAAACTTTGATTAAGACAAACACGCATACCACATGACAGACACACACATATTATAGATTAATTAGTGCCGACATAGACAAGCAGACACCATATAAAGTAAAGTATAATACCTAATTGATTTTTACAAGGTATCTGTTTGTCTTTCTTGTGATACAGGGGTAAATAATCTATTTTTTTCTTGTTGTATGTGTTTATTTGTAGGGAATTAGCAAGTTACAGTTGATTGAAAGCGTCAAAAAGGTTGTTGAAGGTTAGTCCTTTCATTTTTAACGGCCATTTAATGTTCAGGTCAGAAGTTAAATCGATGTCCCTGATGCGTTTTGATATCTAAAGCTCCAATCGAGCCGAAATGAAAAGGATGAGGTCATGACATCAACCATTTGATCTTCCTCTCTCCTGTCTGCAGAGTAGAATCCTGATAAAATGCTGAGGCTGAGTCACCGGACATTTGGTCATAAGCCTGTTTTTATGTGTGGAAAATGGTGTGTGTGTGTGATTAGTGTTCCTTTGGGTCAAATGAACACTTCCCTCAATTGTAGGTAATCAATACACTTTGTGACTCTTCTCTCAGATACACACTCTCCACTGCTCTTATCTCTTTCTCCCCCATTTTTCCTCCCTTTTCTTGTCCTTCCCTTCTGCTTGTGTTAGGGCCAAAGCATCGAAACAGTCTCTTGTGAATGAAGTGAATTGAGTCAGAGCTCATCTGCATGCATGAGCTGCCCCCATAAAGTAACCACGCATATCAATCACACTCCTGGCTTTGTGTTCAACAGGATTTGTGTGGGATTCCTCATGGCAAGATACAGTGTTACGTACATGTAGACAGCGGTGCAGGCAATGCTCGCTCACATTTCACCAGTGTGCACACTTGTTCACTCTTTCAACCACAATCACACACACACATGCTGCTCGGCACTCTGTCAAACTGTCAGTGTGGTTTGACACCAGCTCTCCTGTCTCATCATTAGTTTTAGTGAGAGATGTCCTGTCCCCACAACAAAAACAAACATGGCAGGCGGTGACGAATCAATTAATCAGACGAGGCATTTGCCGATAGTTATATTTCACTTACAACTAATGTGCATTGAATGTCTCAGAAAAGTTTCCAATAATGCATGGACACCATTTTCAAACAGCATCCACCAGCACAGTTTTGATGGATGAATCCTCAGAGTTAGATAGATTGTTGTCAAAGCAGCAGCTCTCTGTGACTGATGATTCCATACTAACTGAATTGATGTGCCCCTAAGCAGGACACAGCATACTTCTAGTGCTTGTGTTTTTTAAGTCCTTAGCATGTATCTGTTTTCATAGGATCTATGGCTACATGTCATTTATTCTTTTTCCCTTTAAAAGTCCACTTTTTGTTGTTGATACTTTGTTGCAACACCTTTCAGAAATTCCACCACCTTTCATATAGGGAAAACATTGCTGTCTTCATCAATCTGTCATCTGTCCATTTCTGTTAATGTTCCTCAGAGAGTCATTTTCATTTTCACAAAATGGAGAAAGCCACAGAAAGTGTGAAAAATTTCCTATTGCTACATCTCCTTCCACACCGCTGTCAGTATGACCTGTTACTTGCTCTCTGGGAACCCTGTTTTCATATTCCCTTTTTCCAGGATGCAGACATCCTCTTTTGCATAAAATCTCTGTGGGCCATTATCCCATACTGGTCTTCCGACATGGACCTCTTCTTGGGTTGCTCCTGCTTGTAAGCCTGTGTGTACATATTAGTTAATGTAACTGCAGGCTGTTCAGACTTGTTTCATGATGAAGGCGATGTTAAATGTTACTGGGTCTGATTTAAAAGACTGGCTGTGTGTATTTGTGCTGCATGTGAGACCTGAGTAGGATTGTACTACCTCTGTGCTGTAACAGGTTGAGTCATCTTGCTTGGTTTACATCATTCCTTTGTTTTGCTTTGTCTGCATTGCCCTGGGAGTCTTCCTCAATCTAACATCTCTTCTGCTATTGAGTCCCACTTATTTGACATTTGGCAATTTTTCTCTACATCTTATAATTATTACTATTTTCGATTATCGATCACTAATTCGATCTCTTTGTATTCCTCTTATCAAATCTCGGGATACAGTAATTTGTCTCTCCTTCTCTCTCTTTTTTTAGCTCCTCCTGTCTCTCTCTCCTCCACATCTTTCATTCCTTTTTACCTCCTCCTCTTCTCTCGCAGCCTCCCTTTCTTTAGTCGATCAGACAGCTGAAGCAGCCAAGCTGCCGGAGGCGAGAGCAGACAGAGGAGCCGCTCTGTCCGACCTCCCTCCCTCTCTAGAGAGCCAAACTAATGCAGACATGCCAATAAGCAGTAAGGAAACAATTATTCACCATTTATATGAGTCCTCCATCTTTACAAGATCATGCAGCACACCTCTGGAGCCCAGCTTCATTACCTGATGTTGTGCTTTTACCCTTTTTTGTTTGCAATGAGGACGACATGGATTGTTAGGAATTTGCAGATTTGTAGCCTAGAGGTTATGATTATTGGAAGAACTAGTTCACTGAGAACTAAGAAATTGTTAGAAAACTGAAGAAAGTTCAGAGATGATCTCCTCTGCCACACTGCTTTCACTGATTTTAGTTGAGAAAAGCCACCAAACAGAGATTGTTTTCCCTGAACTGTCATTGTTTTATCACAATAAAGGTCCAAATGATCCAATGATCCAAGATCTCAGGAAAGTTCTTTTTTTCATCATAACTTTCGCTCATAAGGCATTGCTCCAGCAATAGACAGACACCAGAAGGCAGAGCTGGCCAGTCTGTGTGCATTTGCCTAATGTGTGGACTGTATAATTGACTGTTGATCACCTCAGACGAAGCGGTCTCATTGTCACACAGTGACACAGTGCACAGTTTGAAATGACATGAGCTCACACAAACAGATATGATCTGTTTTCTATTCTTCTATAAACATTCTGGACATAAGTGTAAATCTATGAGGGTAGAAAGACTGACAGGCTTACCTCCACTTGTCTATTTTTTTCAGATGATCTTCAAAATTCAAGGCTTATTTTTCTTTTTCTTTTTTGTAGCATTTGGCAGAGATTATAGTGTGATTATAGAGTACAGTGCATGTACCAGCCTGGCTTAAGGGCACAGCCAGAGGCCAGTGGGGCATGTTAGACACAAGACTGAAACTGAATTGCATTCTTTTTTTTTGTTTCTCTTTGCACTGCTATTTCTAGATCAAAAAAAGTGCAAATGCAAGTGGACAAATTCGCTGTGTCACAATACCTTAAGCTATTAGCACCTCCTGCTTGTTCCATACAGAGAACACACAGCGACAGATTCAGAGCCTTCTTTTATTTTCTAGCTCCGGATTGCGCCAAGCGTTGTTATGTCTGATCTAGTTGATGTTTAAGGTGAATAGGCCGCCCACTTTCTTCCTGTCCGTTCAATGATAACAGTTGTAGAGCACAGTGAAGATTTGTTCTCCCTGTGAATCGATGCTAATCACATCATTGTAGTGCCCCGTCCCCCATGCCTCTCTCCGGGGTTTCACACTCCTTTCTGGCCTTTTCTCTTCCTCACCCGCTGCTTCTCTCACTCTGTCTCTGTCTCTCCCCTCCTCCCTCTTGTCTCCCCTCATCATAGGGGAGGTGAAGCCATCTGAGGCTACTTGCACGCGAGCCAGCCCTCCATGGGTCAGCGCTGTGTAGACTCAGATTTTGTGTTGTCGCCAGCCCCGGAGAGCTTCCATCATGCATCTATCATCTATTATTTCTGCTGCAGCCGTCACAGCCTGTAGTTTTTGGGAGGTCAAAATAATATTATATTTCACTATGGTCTTAATTGTACAAGCACTGTCTGCTGCTAGAGTTTTTCTTGGAATGGATTCAGAATAATGGTATGAATAATTATGGTGAAACATGGACTTCCTGAGACTCGTCTTAATACACGCAGTTAACAGATTGTCAGTTGAGCTGTGTGATTGTCACCACATGGCTGTTACTATTCAAGACAAAAACACTATTGGTGAGACAAGAATCTGCCTTTTGACCTTCTGATACTACCCAATATTTCAGTTTTCAAATAAGTAACTGCATCTTTTCACAGACTCTGACACACGTATCACTTCAGCATTTTTGTAAAAGGCTTTGTTCATGCAGATGCAGGAGTAATGGGATATATTTATCTCTGAGTCATCAATACTAGCACTAGTGTTACACATACACCCACAAGAAGATGACCTTTTTCTTCTGCTGCTGAGATGTTGCTAAATATATAACACACTTTCTCTTCCTCTCTGTTTGTGTCTGTGTGTGCATATGTGTATGTCTGCATGGCTACATGATGTATGTATGTGTGTGTGTCCATCCTTTCATTCACAGCTCCAGCCAACGCCCAGATCGTGCACTCAGGCGCAGCATGCAACGTCAAGGATGATAACATCAGTGAGAGAATCTACACCATCAAAGAAGGAGACACACTGGTGCTTCAGTGTATTGTTAAAGGACACCCGCGACCACAGGTAAGCTTCTACAGCACCTGCTGAGCACACACACATATATAACTACATTTTGACTGAGTGAGCATCGGTTCTGAAACTCCAGCTCAAGGACACATCAGCGATAGTGGCGCTGAACACCAAGCAGCATAGGAAAAATGCATAAAAGGAAATTTCATGTCAATGATTGGTCAAACTGAGAAAAAACATAATAGATTTATACATATACATATACATATACATATACATATACATATACATATACATATACGTTATCCAGCACTTTTCCTTATAATTTCAGAAAATGTTCAACCTGTTTTGCTGGATTGTCAGAGTAGGCCTCGGACTCCAGCTAATTCCTTTGTGTTTCTATGAGTCCTTTTTTTCTGACACAGATATAGAAGAGCCCAAGGTCTTATCAAGCTGTTGATGTTGTTATAATGCATGAACACCTCCTTAAATCTGCTAAAATGTGACTCTGTTTACATGGTGTGTCGTGTCTATTTCCATGCAAAAGCTCTGGGTCATAATATGCTGGTGACTGAAAGCCTGCAAGCAGCATGGATGCATTCCATGATTAGCATCACTTGCAAAACATGCCCACTAGTGGCTAGCATAAACTTTATGATGAATCCATGAGTCATTACTGTTTATAGTGTCAGTGGGCTTCTGATATTGTGCTGACTCACACAATATATTTCTTTACTCACCCCTCTGAGCCATTAACTAAAACCATAGTCTGATTTTCTGCTCTGTGCTGAACGTTCATACTAACTGGCTTTGTCCTGAGTCCTTTGTCCTTTTTCGTTAGAAGCACTTACACATGTTTAGTGACTTAAAGGTCATGGGTTTAATTCCACAAAATAAATGGCTGGATAAATGTGTTTAGTGCTGTAAACTGTGGTAATTTAATCACAACACTTGTCTTTAGCAAGGCTAACTATGCAGATCTTTAATTTATGAAATTATAGTACATGACAATGATAAAATGTATCAAAATTAATAAATAATTAGTATATGATAAATCACAGAATGCAATTATCTACTTCAATGCACCACTGATTTTCCTTCTGCCCTTTTAAGTTACATTAGAAAGAAACACAGAAATGCTATTATGCAACTCAGACAGGGTTGCATATGCAGCACTTGAAGCCAATTAGTTTAAAAAAACATTGTTTTATTCTTAAAGAAAAAATCTATGAAATCATTTATGCAGTCACATACATATACATCTTAATACTATGTAGTACACCTATGTAACATTAGTATGTGTAAATAAACATACACACAAGTATAAAAACATACTCACATACACATACGGACACAGAGCAGCACCCTTAGCCAGTGCTGGACACATCTGGTTTCCTGGGTTGAACTCCAGCAACAGATTTTGGACTAGGGTCTCTCTCTCTCTCTCTCTCTGTCTGTGTGAACGTGTGTGTTTGTGTGCTGGCTTCGAGAGCTAGATGTAAAATGAACTGAGGTGACTATGGAGGGGCTGTGTGTGTTGTGTGTATTTGTGTGGGAGTGTGTGAGGTGAGAAAAGCAGTGTTCCTCACGGGTGCATGTCCACTGGCATCACATCAGCATGAATAAAACAGTGCCTGTGTCTGGGCCTTGTTTTCATCTGTTTGTGTTCTGTGTGTGTATGTGGGTGTGATTGTGTGACTCTGCAGATGTAAGAAAAAACAAAGAAACAAAGTTTAATTACAATCTGCTCCCTACATACCAACTGCTGTCATTCGTCTCTCATTTGACCCACCCATCTCACACTCTTTTACACTCACACAGACGTACAGGACTTTTTACCAAAAAAAACGAATACAACTTTTTATAAAACTTTTATATTCACTTGCGCTGGAATAATAATATTTATAAAAAAACATACTCTGAAAAACACATACTACACCCCTGGAGCGGTTCAAAGATGTTGGAAATTGCGTCAGTGATTGCTTGTTCCCTGGGTCGGAGGTGGGAGTGTATTTTGAATAATGATCACTTTGGTCACATTGTCAGAATATAAAATATATATGGTCTGAGAGCAAACAAGACTTACACTGCCTCTGGCAAAGAGACATGTGTGAGTGTGTGTGTGTGTGTGTGTGTGTGTGTGCGTGCGTGTGTGTGCGTGCGTGTGTGTGTGTGTGTGCGTGTGTGTGTGTGCGTGCGCCATTGTTTGTGTGCTCATGTTTGTGTGTGTGCGTCTGTCAGTTAGAAAATGTATATGTAGACACTAACGCACAAAGGCGGAGGGAAATAAAGAAACATATAACAAGCTCTGTTTGTGTTGTAGTGGTGAAAGAGGTAGAAGCAACATGTCTTGATAAAATCACTCATATGTTATCTCCTTTAAGACTAAAATATGTATATAAATTGCCTCACAGTTTCAAAAACATAATCACAAAACACAGTAGCCCAATGAAGATTACACTTGAAACAAATAGAACTTGAAAGGTTTGAAGGCACAGCTGAAAGAGAGATGATACACATTCAAAGGATGATGTATGTTCAATATTACAAAGAAACACTGTAATTTTCAACCACAAACCAAACACTTTCTCTACTGAAAGTGCTTGTATTTGCTGTCATTCCTGCTCCTGGTCAACAACATGGCATTAGTAAGTATCATTGGTATAACTCCACTCTAGAAAAGCAATTATCTTAAGTGAAAGTGTTTTGGTGCAGGTGTCTCCCCCTGTTTGAGTGGTAGTAGACATCCTGTCAGAATTGTCACTGCAGACACATTTTGTGTGTTAAAACACAGAAAAAATACAGTGTTCACACGGGCATGCGTGTGCGCGCGCACACATACACACACACATGTGAGAGTAGAAGTAAAAGACAGATGAGATAATAAGAGCTTGATTTAACAGTGTAAGGTTAATGTAAACAAAATCAAATTAAAATCAAAGATTATAATGGTGCCAGACAAATAATGACAGATAAATAAAATAGTGTTGATTGTTAAAATACAGAGGAAGGATGGAATTTACAGTTCTAGGTTATACAGCATCCCAGTTTCACATAACTGCCTCAG
Source organism: Ambassis agassizii (assembly GCA_036025115.1). NCBI lineage: Eukaryota > Metazoa > Chordata > Actinopteri > Ambassidae > Ambassis > Ambassis agassizii. The sequence goes on along the minus strand of JAVQJX010099869.1, from coordinate 1,966 downwards.
TTTCTCCCTTAGATGTGTGAGATGTGAGAGCTCCTTGTTGATATCAATGCATGATTTCTGCAGATTTGTCAGCTGTACATACATCTCACCATTCATCAGCACCACACCCCAAAGGAGTCCTGCTACATTCAGATTTGGTGACAGAGGAGGTCACTGAAGGCTTTGTAACTGTATCTGCGCTGAACTGTACTGGTGCCTTGTGATTGGCTTCTTGGAAATAATCACGTTCAAAAGTTGTTTTAACATGCAAATAACAAAACACAAAATCATTTGATTGTATTAGGCAAATATAACACCAGAGGGACAAAATTAGAACTTTTCTTCCCATGATTCAGTAGCTGGCGGAACCCCGTTTTACCAGCAAAAAGTTGAAGTAATGGTCACCTGCATGACTATAAGCCTCTCACAGCATCATAAAAGAATTTTGGTTTATACTCTTCTTCAGAAACTTGGTTCAGTTCATGGAGGTTTTTGGGAATTCACTTATGCAGACCCACATTTTATTTGGGTTGAGGTCACTTTCCCCACCCTGCCAAAATCACCAATGTGCCTGTATGAGGTATTTCTGAGGTTGAGACTTTTAGACTGACAAGTCTTTCTCCTGGTAACCCATCTGACCAAAACATACTTATTCAGTCTTCCTCTCAACGACACGTGCAACATGCTCAGTGAGGGCTGTGGGCTCTGAGATGTAGCTTTTAGGTTTTTTTTGTATTTCTATGAGCACTGTACAGTCTGATCTCGGGGCTAATTTGCTGTGACATCCACTCATGGGAAGACTTACAGCTGTCCTCAATGCTTTCTTGTGAATAATCTGTTGAACGTTGAACTCCAAAGTGTTTGAAAATAGTTTTTAACCATTTCCACATTGATGTACAGCAACAGTTGCTTCTCTCGCACCACTCTCAGCATTGTGCTAAGAGGGACACACCTGAATTTTTTCAGAGCAACCAAATGGCTGCTTTTATAGAGGTCTGTAACCTGCTGATGGCCATCAAAGACTGTACAGATGTATACAGTATATTAGTGTCATGTAGTGTCTTTAAAATCACAGACAATGACAATAAGATACTTAGGATTATTAGCTTGTGCCAGTAGAAATAAACAGTGTGCTGACCTCTGTCCCAGTGTGTTTTGCTGGAGTAGCACACTGTAGCATGCTGCATTGTGTCCCATTGGGCTTACAGAGTTTCCACTGCACTCCATTGGCTCTATTGATAATCTGATCCTTGTCACCCCAGCTTCTCCTTCATCCATCCTTATAGCTTTACTTTCCTCCTCTCCTTTACAAAGATGAAATCCTGGCTCTGCAATTGCACATCTGTCAGTATGTGTTTTACTGCTCATCACATGTAATAGTTTTCATCTTATTTTGGATGCAGAGAGAAATACATCATTTAAAAAGGAGTGAACTTTGTCTTGTTTTTATATCCTTGCTGAGAAGGTTGTGCTGGCCTTAAGGTGTTTGCATACATGCAAGATGTTCAAGAGTTCTGGCAGCTTTGTTATTATTTATGGCTGCACTCTATTGCAGCGCAAATGTCCTCATAATGCTCTCTGTATTCACCCTTCAAAGAAACAATACACTTACAAATTTGTGCTGACATTTTAATTCATTTATTGATAAACAGACTCACTGCATAGCAGACCACACTCACTCTTTAAAAACATGAGAGCTTAATATTTTATTAATCAGATAAGCTTTTTCATAGCAGCTCAGAATCTTTTATCTGTCTCCGGGTTCTGGCTTTGGGAGGCAGCTGCTCGTGTCCCACATTTTGATTGCTCTATTTAAGATGATAAGAATATGTTGTATGAGGGCTGATTGTCTACATTTGAAGCATAAATGCATTAAAGACTTGTATACATTGTATTGTTTTCTAATGCAAGTACCATTTTGTTGGTAAAAAACTTTATTCTCTTAGTGAGGTAATGAAGACTTTTCCCTCTACTTTTACTCTTTCTC
>JAVQJX010099863.1:0-12138 GCA_036025115.1 Ambassis agassizii | reverse complement strand
GTTAAAATGAGCAACTTTACAGCAGAAATTCACGTTTACACCCATTCTAATGACAAATGTGAAGGTTTGTTGGAGACATTTGTCTGTGAATCTGCTCCTACTGTTGCTACAGCAATCCTGATGAGATGATGGATGATGGAACATGGAGTCAGAACTGTTCCAATATGAGCAAAAATTGACAAATCAAATCAGCTTTAATATTGTTTCTCTCATTTTATGCTTGTTAAAAGTTAAATATCCACAATTAAGTAAAATCTGAATAAATAATACAAAGTCAACACCTGCGAGATAATTACTACATTTCTGAATCGCGTCACGTAAGAGGCTGAAGCAGAAAACGGATTCTATACACTTCTTTTCAAATCCCTGCTTCATCTTCACCACATGTTCCCAAAAAACATCCGCCTCATTGTTGCTGTGCGCACAACAAATTATTTGTAGGGTACACGGTGAAATATGCATGATATTAAATCTGAAATGTATTTAACCACGCTCGGCTCGCTAATCACTCCCGCCCATTAACAACCCAAATAGGAGCGTTTGATTTGTTTAAGAGGCAACCAAGGTTACTACACACCTCCCACACAATCGCACACACACCGAGGCTGAATACCATCAGCTATCTATCTCAGCATCTTGCCCTCAACATGGCCGCCTCCCCTCCGGGTTGATAGGACCGGGTATCGATCCCTGGCAGCCACCTTCCTCCATTCTGGAAGAGGAAGTGTGAACATGGCCGACAGTCTGTGGTGTACTGGCAGAAAGCCGACCTCATCACTCTCACGCTCCTGCTCTCTCTTCCCCTTCACTTTCTCTCTTTTGTTTCCAACCATTCCGTCTCACAGCCAATGAATCACTGTCTCCTTACATACAGATTCCCCCCCCCCCCGCGAGGCTGGAAGGGGCGCTCAGTGAATCAAACCCTCCTTTTCTTCTTCACCTGAGTTCTAAAGAAGCCTCTGGTCATATCAGGTGAAAAGGTCAGAGCACACAGTAATATATATAATGGATAATATACTTATGATAGTACTAGAAGATTGGAGTTTATGTAGGAGTTATGTAGTGTGTGTGTGTGTGTGAGGGGGGGGGGTGGCTGGCAGCAGAGAGAGTGAGAGAATGTTAGCACGTTAGCGCAAGCTAAATGGTGGAGAGTGCATGAGAGTGTCCACAGCTAATTACATCCCTGCATCTCTGCTGCTGTCGCAACCAGGACACAGGCTGTTAATGGTCTAGATAGCCGCTAATGAGGCCGCCCCACACACACACACAGAATAATTACTAGTGATGACAGACTGTCCATTTGTTGGGAGAGAAAACACCTCAATTTAAAGGGTGGCTAAATATCATAACTTTATGATGAGAGTTTTTTTCAAGGTGATGAGGCCTAATCGACTGGAAAGTTTTCTCATTTCTTCGTGGAACATGAAGCCGGTTCAGGTTTAGAGCAGCGTGAGGCACTGCCCACCTTTCAGCATCACACCTGATAAGTGTTTTGGTAGCCACTGAAGCTAACGAGTACATTTAAGTCACCTGTGGGGTTTACTGGTAGACACGAAATTGAAGGTGAAAAATGACGAAGTTGTTTCAGGACTGAGGCATGTTGGATGGAAAACTAGTGCACATCTTGTTATCTTTTCCAGTAAATCACCCTAAAAATCCATATCTGTGGTCTTGTTTGGCCATATATTGAGGTGTGGGTGACATATAGTTTGAGGTATTTCATATAGAAAACCCTTTTAATGCAATTCTGCCCTTACATAAGAGGATTGCAGATGAGTTTTGGACAAAACCGGGATAAGAAAATCTAGGACAAAATTCAGTCTCCTGTGTGGATCTGCTGATGCCTCTTGACTGGTCTGTGTTATTTGGACATGAGTTTAAGCCTTGTCAGATACACTCATGAATTTCATGAGAATCCAGCCTTGTCATGAGCTAACACACTTCTCTGTATCCAGACACTGAAACACAGAAACATCTGCTTTCCTGCTGTGAGCTGGCGGCACGGATACATAATGCAGACAGGCTAACATGAACACAACAAAGAGCACCTGAAGCAAAGAGAGGGTCTGCTGAAGCGTCTCTTCTTTCATCCTGCTGCAGAGCGTTGGAGGTGCCACTTTTTTCCTTCATGATTATAATCACATCTCACAGTGATTGGGGCAATAATATATCGATGTTAAAATCTAGCCTATGCTCGATGTCGTTTCCATGACAACACAAAGCCGAGCCGAGCAGTAAAGACTGTTGATTGTCTGATCCTTGTCAAGTCACTTTCTTTGTACAGCTCGGCTCAAACAGGACGACATGCAGCTATGATTTTTTTTTTTTTTTTCCAAAGCTGGACATTAACGAGTCTGTTGTCATAGTAGCAGGACCGTAAAATAACCATAATGATGATGATGTTGTAGGAGTTTTATGAACTATGTGGGAGTATAAAAGCTCCAGTTACATTTTAGGCTTTTTTTTTTTTTTTTTTAGCGTCCGCTGCCATCTTTGTGTACAGTCACCATGGCAACGAGAGAGAGACAGTGGAAAACAACACATTTAGTGTTTCAACAGAGCAAAGCCATAAGGTTAAGGTCCACCAATCGTCATTGCCCTGTTACTATCACCATACCTGATTGGTTCTGAGAATGAATGGGTGGATTTCTGTTTATATGAATGATACTCGGTTAAAAAAAATGAGGTTTGGAGTTCAACAGGGATCAACTCCGGGTTCACACATCAATCCTCTCCATCAATGTGACGAAATTTAGTCAAATTTTAGTCATGTCTGGATGCTTGTGTTCTGGATTGTGTTTTGAAGGGAACATGATGAGCTTGGGCAAAGTAGCAGAGACACAGATATCAGCCGCCTCTATCTGCTCAGTAACAGGGGCCCTTAACAGCAGAAACAGCCAGTTCAATTAGTTTTTAGTGGCCGGTGTCCAGCGGCTCAAAGGGCTGGAGGAGCGGGCCAAATGCTGCTGTGTTAAGAGCTACGACATAATTCCAGCAGAACGGTGACAGGTTTATGGCGATGGGTAATAGCTCGGCTAAATGTTTGGTGCTTGACTTTTTTGTTGAAATCAGATAAAGGAAAAAAATCAACAGCATCTCAAAGTTCACAGGAGATACTGGAGATATTGTAAATGTAATGAAATTAATCACTTAAAAAAAAAACCCATGCAAACAAGTGAACCTGCAGTACCACAAATGACCACTAGAGGCTTCAAAAAACAAGTCCCTCCCTGTTAAAAATGTCCAACTTAAGAGAACAATCATTCATTAAATTAAGCTTAAAATTAATTAGGATTAAAGGATTAATTCATTGAACAGACTTTGGTGTCATCAACCCATATAATAAAGGACACAAAATATAATAATTCATTCTAATTAGCTGTTCACCCTAAAAAAAAACTCATCTGGATGCAGCTGTGACACCATTGAACAAGGCTGGACTCTCTACCTGTAGCGCTCACAGCTGATCAGGATGTGACCTATGAAATATAGTGCGTAAACAAGGCCAACAGGCAGCGCTATAGATGCCTGTGCAGCGAGTGAAGAGCCTGGACAGATGGTGGGGCCACTTCACGGCTTTTTCCCGATACCTCTCTCATCTGTTGGCTCCCCTGCTCGCTGACAGAGACACGGGCGGCCTAATAGAGAAATAAATGGCAATAAATCTATTCAGAGTACGCCGCTGACCTTTGTGGGCGAGTCTCAGCGGTGTCTGTGGCACCCGGACGTTGGCATTATGATTGGTATGCGACATTACGCGACACAAAAGGAGCCAAACACTGAACTACAAATTGGTTGCACACAAAGCAACAGCATTATCGGGGTTTTTTTTTTCTTTCAAAAACTAGCTGGCTTGAAGTTCAGGATGTAGAGATAAATCCAACACAGGTAAAGAGAGGAGTCGACACAAGCGCAGATGTGATCTCCTCGGCCGAAGCTGCCTCTATATTTAATTGAAATCGAGTCATCTGAGATCAAACAAGAAGGCAGCTCGTAGGCAGGCGTCACTCATTTGACTCGTAGAAGGGTTTTTTGGCTTTGCACACACACCATGCAGATGCACTCAGAGAGCAGAAAACAGTCAAGCTACCTGTTGATTCTGTAAATAACAGGCCTGTGTGCTGAGTGCAGTGCATAATTATGATTGTCAGAGGGACACACATTCTGAAAAACACTGGTTGGAAAGCACTCCACAGCCATTTACTTGTATTTCAAGGAAAACAGGGCTACTTCTGACATGCTTTTAGCACTGACATAAAAACTCAGCCCCCCCCCCCCCCAAAAAAAAAACAAACACACACTTTACCCAGACTGGATTGTTGACCAGGAAGGAACCAGGAAGAGGAGCTGAGAGCAGACAGACGGACAGAAAAGCAGCCTGAACGACAAACAAAGCAGAAAGATCCCACCGTCTTCCCCTCCATCACTACCTGCTGCTGGTCTTACCTGTTCCGCCTCTCTGAACCACCAAGCAGGTCTCGGCTCCGACGGCGCACTCCTTCAGCAGCTCCACCACCTGTGTGTGATTGAATCCCTGCACATGCTGCTTGTTAATCTCCACGATCAGGTCGCCCTCGCACAGACCGGGGCAGCCCAGAGGTTCCAGGACTTGTTTAACGCGTTGACCCATAGCGCTGTCCGCGATCGTGAAGCCAAAACCGTCCATGCCCTTCACCATGGTGAGGGTAAGCATCTCCCCCTGGGTGGCGCCGGATGACGCCATGGAGATGCTGTCCGGCGGCGTGGTGCCGGTGGTGGGAGGAAGCGAGCCGTCTAAGTGGGTGTCGCCCGGGTGGGCCGTGAGCAGCTGCTGCTGCTGGGCGTTGATCGGGTCCTGACTGGGGTCTGTGACGAAACGCGCCGTACGAAGATAGTCTAGGTAGTTGTCGTAGCCCGTCCTGCCGTTCACCATGATGGGGCGCTGATCCATGATGCCCAAAGGAGAGATGATGGTGGTGGTGGTGTTGTTGTTGGCGTTGGCAGCATCCTCAGGGTCATACGGCAGAGGGTAACCACGGCACAACACAAGGGTCACGCTTTGTCCGATGGGCACCGACTGGAAAAGTTTGACCACATCGGCGTGGGTGGTGCCCAGGACGCACACATCGTTGATGTAGACGATGACATCCCCTGTAAAGAGAAGGACACATAATGTTGAAGGGTAATGGCTGGAACATCAGAAATAATGGCTACAGACAGGAAGCGATTAACCTCCAGCTCAGATAAAAGGCAGAACCCACGCTGAGACTCCGTTAAGATCATTTATAATAATGCTTTAATGATACATAAAATTACAATTAATCAAATCACAATAAACTACAAATAGTAACAAACTTTGCATTTTTAATATCCCTATATGGAAAGGAGGAAGCGGGGTGTCCTCTCCGCCTTGTCTGTCCATGAACCAGTGTTAAAGGATTATCCATCTCATCGGCTGTTAGCATTTAGCGATGACCATCCCTGCCTTAGGCTTCCCACAAATGTATAGGGAAGCCTAAGGAAGGTAGAGGTGTCTTTCCCACCTTCTGCCCAGCTCCTCCTATGTTGCCTCTTTGTTCTGTATCAGGGGTTTTCTGTGTGTTGGTGCAAAAAAGGAGAGCACAGATCTCTATGCCTTAGGCTTTCCATGTGTGTATAAGGGAAGCCTGAGGCCCAAATACTGCTTTTAAATGATGTACATATATATCCCTGTCGATATGTACATGTACTCTGTCTGCCTCAGGCTTTCCGTAGAAGAAACATGGTAGGGCAGAGAGAGCAGACAGGCCTGCCTTAGGCGTTCTGTGTACATAAGAACGAGAAACTGCTGATACAGAACACAGACCAGGAGCGGGGCTAAACCAGTTAAAATATGACACTAATAATTCCAGTACATTTAATATTTTGTTTAATATTTTGAGCCACATTCAAATTGTTTGTAACAGCAGTCAGTAAAGGGTAAATAAACAGCAACCATGACATCCTAAAGCTGCACACATCACTGCTCAGATTTGTCTCTGAGCTATAAACAATCTCGGCAGACGAAACATTACTGCAGATAATGTCTTATCTGCCTTTCAAGTGTAAAATAGTGCAGGTGACGAGTGGCTAAAATGTTTGCCTTTTATGGGCCCGAGTGGTTTTATTTGCCTGCTGCGGTATACTGCACAGTAGATAAAAACCAAGCTGACAATTAAATGTTCCCACACACAAAAGCACTTCACATCCAGGCTTATCTTTGTGCAAACCAGATTACTAAATATAGTGTTTTTGTGCTCCTCTGTGGCGGCACCATGCAGGTTTTATGAAACTCTGACAAACAGTATTACCTGAGTTGATAATGAAAACAATTTTTTTCTAATTGCAGACATCATTGTCATACACTTCGGAGAAAAGGCAGTGTGTGTGTGTGTGTGTGTGTGTGTGTGTGTGTGTGTGTGTGTGTGTGTGTGTGTTGCAAAGAAAAAGGCAAGGAAAACAAAGATCCATCATGATTAATAAGCTTCAATGATCGGCTCCAATCTTCTTAAAAGTGTGAGCGGGACACTATAATGTCACTAACAGCTGGGTCAATGACACTTTTTCTACAAAAACAAGGCAATTCATATTGATTGGCTCTTAGAAGTGAGGCCAACCCCTCTGTGAATGACAGCACCGGAGGTAAATGGAAGTTCACCACCATCACCAAAACTCTTCTCTCATTGTAAACGCTGCTGCTGCAGACAGAAGTTTGAACGCTCTGCCGGTATTGACGGAGCGAGCTCGCACCTCCAGGCGACGTGACGTGAGGGACTTTTTAATTAATCCGGGTAAACGTGGTCGACATTTGCCTTGAGCGCCGTGTCAGAATCGATAGCGGAGCGCGCTGACAGAAGACAAATGATGATGCTGTGACCTCATGGCGCCCTCGCCGCGTCCATGTATCTGACTGTTTATGACCAGAGAGGATAAACACATAAACAAACCGCTCTAAGTGTTGAAGGTGGAACTCCAAAATTCTATAATAATAAATACTCATCTCTTTTAACAGTCAGGATGAGTGTTGGGATTAAAATGGTCTAAAACCTCATAAAGTTTTGCTATATTATGTTCAATTTCAATCATTTTTTGATGCCTGCAGAGGAGAATTTCAGTGAGTTGTAAGTAAAAAAAGAAAGACCTGACAAGAAATAAGAAGCTTTTTTTCCCAATTAAAAATGTGCATATGTCCATATCTGTGTGGAAAAACTACAGAATACACAAACATGTGGTGATAGTTGTTGACTGGAAGCTGAAATTTGAACTTTTGACTGTTAAATGTCCTCAATTATTCATTTTATTTTGAATATTTGTGCAAAAATACAGACCATACTTCAGTCTAAGCTAAAATAATGATGCCTTAGCTTAACTTTCTCAGTATTGTATTAAAAACCTCAACATCCTGCTGTTAAAGTGCAATTTAAAACAACAACAAAACAAATTTTCCTCAAAGTAACACAAAAACTCATGTTCAGAAACCAACAGAGATAAAAAGAAAAACATGCTGTTTATCATTTGGATCAAACAACTTCCAAATAGACACACGTGGTCCAGAGCACAGCTGAGAATAAAAGTTGCTATCATCGCCATCAAATCTCTCCATCCATTAGAAAAACCTCCTGCAGGTCCAAATCACACTGACCTTAACGGTGCAACTCAGTGGGACCACGCTGTGTCATCCTCCATCCTCGCATATTCCTTATGACATATTCATCTCTGTCTAATGGTGCGTTCAAGAGACTGTCAACATAACGGGAGGTCTCTGCGGCCCCGCTGAGAAGATGAGGCCCAGATCACGGAGCAGTTTAGACTCTCAGCGGGGTGCACTGTGTGTGTGTGTGTGTGTGTCGGGTGTCCAAAGTGCATCACGGACAAAACAAAAAAACACACACAATGCTATTCACTGTTAACTAAACTAAAGTAACACAACATGTGCTGCTTGGTTAAGCTTGTCAGACTAGCTTAGAGCTTTCATTTGGGTAGATAGCAAGCTAAATAGCATTGAAATACCTTCAGGAATACACACTTGTGTTTAAAGAGGAATGTAAAATAACTTGAGACAAAGAATATGTAAAAAAAAAAAAAAGAAAAAAAAAAAAGAAATGTTATCCAAGCAGAACACACTTCAGCAGAATAGCCCTGTGGAGCTGCAGCAGTTTGAAGCAAACTGAGGCAACAAACCCTCTAATTTTACATTAAACATCGCCACTGGCATTTTAACTTCAATCACATACACAAGACACAAAAATCATATGATTTATACCAAAATTCTATGAATTCTAACAAATTTCTTGCTGGGACATACTATCTGCACTACATGTGGCCTCAAATATTTCTTTTTTTTTTTTAATCCCAGACATGTTTCCTCTGGTTGTGTAATCACAGCCAGAAGGGGTCACACAGAGAGAAAGATGGCCAAAAAAAAAAAAAAAAAAAAATCATCTATCTGAAATTGAGAATTTCACACCTTTGCAGGCCTGGGTTTCCTCTACCACTGTGATTGAGCTACTGTAGCTCTGCAGAAGTAGGACACAAAGTCTGAGGGGTGGGGGAGTAATGGTGAGACGGGGAGGACGGATTTCTTAGTTATTTCTGGGGGAAAAGGGGGAGATTCTGACACACGAAGTAGGAGGAAAGGATGAGAAGACAAAAAACCTCAAATGCTTTATATGCAGAATCATCAAGAGAAGCTTTATTAGTCACCAAAGGATCTATTCTGGGATGCTGCATCCACATATTTCTATAAAAAAAGCAGGAAATTCAGTAAAAGCGTACAATTGTGTTTCACAGAGGAGCTCCCTGTATGTGTGATAAATGTCCCCTGTAAGCTCTGTGTTTGCACCAGTGTATGCAGATAGACACATCATTGCACACCGAGAGCACGACGAGCCTTCTTCTTCTACAGTATTCCCTTGACCTTTTTGCACAGATGGTTTGTCTCAGTCTGTGCATGTGTCCATGCGTGCTGCAGTCCCACCCCCATGTGGCCACGGCCGGGAGTTATGGGACTCGAAAAAGTCCCTTTCATGATTAATGGAGGAACAAAACTCTGCAGTTGGAGTGCATCCACACACAAAGAGCTCACACAGTGCAAGCTTGGCACCTGCAAACACACATGCATGCAGCACATGCAAATACCAAGCGTGTCCTATTGTAAGTGTGACTGAATGTGGAACTGTGCATTTCATACTGAAAGCTCATTTATCTCCCTGTGAACTGAAAACTGAACCGTGTGTCCATTTGACCATTGACCTCATTTCTTTAGCTGTGTGTTAGCATAGGGACCACAAAGTAGGGCCCCAGTTGTTCATGTTTGTACCACTGATTTATTTCACTTTTTTTTATTTTGTGCAGTCCCACTCTTCTACTACACTTTTAACACCCTGTAATATTGTTTTGTCCCAAATCATGATCAGTTAGCTAATTTTTTTTGCAGAGATTCCTGGGTAGATGAAGGGGTTTTGTAAGACTCACTCAGGTTGGCTGCGTCTCAGCTGGTGTGCCAGCTGTGCCCGAGGCTTACCTGTGGCCATCTTTCCATCAGCTGCGGCCGGCCCGTCTGGGATTACACTCTTCACCTGGAGGAATTCATCCGGCTCGTCGCCTCCGATAATAGTGAAGCCGAAGCCCATGTTGCTTTTTTGGAGGGACGTGGACAGAAAGCTGCCTTTCAGCTGAGTGGGGTCCCGCGTGAACAGCGGCTTTTCTACAAAGGATAAAAACAAACAAATAAACCAAACACGGTACTTAACAGGTTTTTTTTTTTACTGCCGTCATTAAAGCTGGTGCAGGGCAGTGCTCACAAGGGTGGGTTGGGGGGGGGGGGGCGGGGGGGGGGGTTTGGGTAAAGCTTAACCGTAAAAAGATATGGGTGTAGCCACAGGAAAACTGGCAGGAGCAGCAAAATAGCACACTTAGGTGGACATAGGTGGGGCGGCTGTGGTGCTGGAAGGTGCAGGTGTGGCTCAATAAAATCCCTCCCGGTGCATCACACACATGAAGCTACCATCCGTCCCTCTCCTCCCATGCTGGGATTCGGTGCGGTGCAATTCTTCAGTTCCACCCTGAGATAACCAGGGAAGCAGCAAAATTCATGCTGTCAATCAGGGATCAGTTCCAAGAGATGATGCTCGGAGGGGTTTGGGAAAGAACCGGGAGATTTCTGAAGGAGGGAGAGCTGGGAAATTTCTGGAGGAAGGAGCGCCTTGAGGAAGAATGAGAGGATCTCAGCCAACAAGCTTAGTCACACTTAACCAAGTCACCTTAGGAAAGGAGACGTGGCTAAAGTCACATCCTTTGCTGTCCAGGCTTAGAGCACAGGCGCCGCACAAATCCTTGCGAGCTAGCATGCTTTTGCAGTAAATCAAACTAGCGTAGGCAGCCTTCCTTTTGCTCCTCGTTTGGCCTACTTACTGACAAAGTGCCACAGGGAGAAGGGGCTACAGACAGGCTGCTCTAGCACCACAGTGCAAGCGGAGCTGCGATGCGGCTGCTGACGGGGGCTCAGATTTATCCGCCGAGTCAGAACACGTCGAAGAGGGGAGACGTCGGCGTAGGTGGACGTGGCATACGTGGCCGCCCTGCGACCGAGTGACGGCGACTGGGAGAGGTCGCCGAGGCTGTGGCAGCGCTCGGGTGGCGGGCTGACCTGGGTGACGAGGGGGGATCTGGGGAGGGTGGCGCAGCGGCTGGCATCCTCCACTTTGAGAGGGACAAAGGAGGGAGGAGAGAAAGCCTCACTGGAATGTACACACAGTGTAACCACGGAGACAGGCTCAGAGCCGTAGACTACTACGTTACTACGGAAACAAACCTCCACTTCATCAGTCCAGAGAGTGTGTGTGTGTGTGTGTGATTTTTCCTGGCCGTGCATCCTATTGCTATGAACTGTTAGAGAGTGAGAAGTGGAATCAAGGTAGCAGCAAACCAGTCATTAAACAAAACAGTGAATCACAATTAAACCCACACCAGACTATTTATGTCAGCAGTTATTACACCCACCTTAAATGTCAGAAATCCACCCACAGATTTAATTCATGTTTGAGCTAAATTTTATGTCTTCCTGTCAATCAACATCACAATAATACCTGCTCTTTAAAAGCAGTGTGAGTTACTGTGCGTCTTGCATGTTGCTATGGCGACCTGAGCATCACGTGTGAATGCAGGTTTCTGATTTTGGAATGTAAGCTCAGTTTTTCTGGTCGACCAACCTGCAACAAGCTTCTCCGCCATTTTCCTCACTATCTACTGTAGGCTGCAGATTCTTTTCATGCACTTACTCACATGACCACAAGAGGGCACATAACCATGCTAGTTTTAACAGCTATTGGACAATCTGTGTGCCCACCCTTTAGTCTACATTACAGACACACACACACACTAATGTAACAGACACTTTCTAGATCCTAATACTTACAAATGAGCTGTTAGTTTTTTTCCATGTAAAAGATCCAGGTCTTACCTCTGTAGATGGTAGGAAGGGGCAGTGAGGACAGACCCTGGCTTTGCATCTGCTGCTGCTGCTGGAGTCTCCTCTTTGCCTCCAGGACTGGATTCTCAAACTGCGTCCGTCTGTTTATATGACTGAGGCAAAAAAAAAAAAAGAAGATATTTCACTTTCACCCAGCTACACTTAACAGAGCCGCTCCCCTCCTCTTCCTCCTCCTCTTCCTCCCTACCACTCTCTGCAAAGATCAGATCCAATAAAACCTGGCACTACAGCAGCTATCGCTATGATGATTAATTAAATGGCCGGTCCCCTTGGATTATGTAACAGCCGCAGAATGTATAAAAAAAAAAAAAAAAAAAGAACAAGTGAATTCCAAAATTCAGGCAGAAAGGATGTGAATGCGTGGCTGCACATGGAGCAGCGGTTTCCTGTAACATCCTACGTTGTTCTTAATTTAGTGTGTTAAGAAATGACTAGTAATTTGCCAGTGTGAAATAATTAGTCATCATTACACTTCCCTCTTTATCTTTTAATGAAGAACCTGTTATCAAAGAGCTAATTATAAAAACAACTTTTTAAAAGGGTGTGGAAACTCCTCAGGATGTTTACGTGAGACTGCAATGACACATGATGCAGCGAGTCAAGTGTCATCCTGCAGGTTTTCTCTTAAGCAAAAGCCAAGCCGCTCTAAA